>CAEMYA010000414.1:908440-924065 GCA_903131615.1 Diplodus sargus | reverse complement strand
CACGTCGCTCAACTACAGTTCACAGTCCGTCACTGATAACTCCACACTGGCGACACACACAGTCCCAAAGTCTCTGCTCTACGCCATTAACACGTTGCTTCTTCTTCTTCTCGCGGGTCCCTCCCCTGGAAGTGTAAACATTCAGGTCATGACCTCACGCACATAACGTAATAGAATTACTTCTAGCTTTTTTCTTAAAAGACATTCACACCCCATGAAATGATACTTTTAAAGTTACTCATTTTAAACAGTAATTACTTATACATTTTAATACCTCGTTTATATCAAATAGTTATTTATGTGAATTTTAACTTCACCATGAACTGGCATTTTATCCTTAACTTATTCCCATGAAAATAATGAAATAAATACCACTGATATTTATCAGAGTATTACATAATTTTGAAAAAACAACCTGACCTTTGTCAAACAAAGAGAAAAAACACCAGTTTAATCAAGGTAACAGTGTGTGGGGGAGGAAGTCAAGTCAATAGATTTTCAAGTGCACACCGAGCTCTACTTTTGGTAGGACAAAGTAAATGATCTCTATCGGTTCGTGTTCTCAGTTTCTTTTGTTCTTATGTTTTAACTTCACCGAGCCTTGACTGTCTGAAGATGCTTCAGTACGGAGCGAGTCTGCAGACGGGCGAGGTCACGACGAGTCGCAGAGTTACAACAAAACACGAGGACGACTAATGGTTTGGTGATGGTTTTATCAGACGGATGACAATCTGCTGCTGCTTTATGCTGTCAGTGAGGATGATCAGTGCCAGATTACAAACCGGCACACAATTAACTTAAATGAAAGCACTTGAAGGACTCGGTGGAGAAATGAATATAGCTGTCATGATTCATAAACTTCTGTAATAACTGTGAAGGATTGTCGCCCTTGTGTTTGACTGTTAACCTGCTGAATTCTGTATAATCCTGCTCGGTCTGGTGTCTCGACAACAGGCGTCTGAATGATGGACTGCACAGACAAATTGTGTTTTTTTTTACTTATTTATAATCTCAGTGTAACTCAGCGTATGACCAGCAGCAGGCCTGCCTCATGCATTTTTGCTGGAATTTTGTACTGTCCGTTCAATTCTTTTTTTCTTTTTTAAAGTTTGAGCAACATTTCCAAAGCGCCCTGAGTTCACGCAGCTGTGTTTGTCCTGCGGGCCGCTCTGCTCCCGCTCAGCTCGCAACCAGCAAAGTGTCACCAAGCAAAACCTGACAACACGCTCTGCCGCAGGGAGGATTCGTTCCAATACTGGCGCTGTGTGCTGGTCATTGTTCACGAGCGGGGGGAAAAAAAAACAGCAGGAGCATGAATTATTATACAGTCAAACCTTGATGCGTTTAAACACCACTATTTTATTGTGGTGCTCATGGAAAATCTTTTAAACGCACACAGAAATTAGGTTTACGCTGTTACCAAATGTTTGTCTGCCAAACCAGGTGTGGAGCAGAGAGTCGGGTGCAGAGCCCGACTTTCTGGAGGAATAAACACTACGCATCTTTATCAATTTTCAGAAGCTAAGTGGTGATATAACAATTTATAAGAATAAAATAGTCATTTCATCTGTTTCATGGACCTTTTTTTGTTTGTCTGATTTCAGCCATGTTTTCCTCAGACCACATGAACCCACTCCCCCCCTGCTGTTGCTACTTTTGTTGCAGAAATGCACTTCCACTATTCTTAATATTCTCTGTAAAAATGTAATTTAGGTTTGGGACAGCTTGATTTATGCCATCATCACTGGGAGGTTATAGGTGCTCAATAAAAACCACTATTAATAATTTAATCTCCACAGTATTGCTTTGCCGCCTGCTGCTGCTGCTGCGGTTCAGGCTGCATCTGTGGGCTGAGGGTTTGCTGAGCAGACACAGCGAGCCGGGCCTTTGTTGTTATAATCGTATTTATTCTTTTGTTACCACTGAAATAAAGGGGAAAAGGGCAGCGTATAACAGAGTCATATCAATGGCAGAAAGTTTTAACCTGCTCTGAATTTTAACTGCACACCCAAATCTTATTTTCATTATATTCAAACTGCACTAATTAGATGACAAAGGGAAATGTGAAAGGGGTCTCTAATGTCATGGCACCAGAGGAGAAATATCACCAAACTCCACCTTTACACCTGCAGCAGGCAGCTGATTTCAGTGATGAATCCAATCTGCCCAGCACACAGCAAATGGAAGACTTTGCACCAAGCTGGTGGAAGAAAAAAGTGTAGCATCGAGCTGCTAAAGAGACAGATGTTTTTGTCAGGAGTTGGTAGAGACCAAAAGAGAGCTAAGAGGGACCTAATTATATTGGATTTTATATTTGTCAGGTGTAAACACCCCAAAAATGAATGCTAATGTCACTGTTTCTGTGTTTACAGCATTTCCACACCCATTAAGTGGCCAAAAAACCAGAAAAAAAACAACACATGCAGCTTTACGGTCGCTCATAGCCCCGTCACAGCCGCTCACATCAAGCCTTCATCTTCATCTGCGTTTATTCCCGGGTTAACGAAAACCCCTGCAGGAGTCTTGGGTATTAATCAGGTCCAGCTCCGATCGACGCTAATGCAAACACGACACCTTCATTTTCACCCCGTTACGATGTGAACTTTCACCCGCAATCTCTGTCCGTCTCGATTCGGGCTGCACTCCAACATGGTTTCAGTCGACGTTGAGTTTTCGACTAAGAGTCTGAGGTAAAAGAAATCGTGATAGAAAAGTAACGCTGTAAAATTATTGCTGGCCTCCTACGTTCATGATTTTGATTGTGCCACCCCAAGAAAACAACAGCAAGGAAAACTAGTCTATTTAAGGTTGTTCGCCTGTGTTTTCAAATAGAAATGCACCTTTGTGCAAATCAAACACCTTCGAATCGGGGCTTTTAATACAAGAATGCTAAACGAGGCCAATCACACCTCTATTATCCGTGCTGGAAAGAACAGACGGCTGATTTTTACACTCATCTGAACTGCTAATATGAAGTTATAATCAAAATCTTCGCCTCCTGGTTTGTGCACTTCAGTGTTCCTTGCAAATTTTTGGCAGAGCAAAAGTCCAGTCGCTGCCTTTGAAAAGGTGTTTTTCTGCCTCATCGAGGGGTTCTGACATGAAGCGGTGTGCAGATTTTTAAATCTGTTCTCATGCGCACCCTGCACATTGGAACCATTGCACCTGCTGATAATTGGGCTGAATGGTTGACCACAGGTGCAAGAGCTCTCTTTAAATGAGTGCCAGGGTCAGTGTGAGGTGACTTCTCCGGCGCTGGCAAACAGGCCGAGTCACCTTTCAAACCTTCAGACTTTTCTGTGTTCTTCGAAGTGACGAATGCCATCAACGTCTGATTCCACATGCAGGCCTTGTCCACATTAGTTTGACAGCAGAAGAAAGCCTAATGGTTTATGAGGGTGTTCAATAACAGAAGACCTCTGCTGCGTCCCACTTCTGCACTACATACTAATTGTAAGAGTGCTGCGGTGCGTTCACGCTGGAATACAAAACTCTGCCTGATTCTCTGAGCGTGCTGTCGTTCCCAGGAAAATGTAACTCATGCTACTCAGAGCTGGAGGGGAAACATCAGCAGCAGATGTTTAAAGTTGCAGTGTACATGTTCTGTTTGTACAATATGTTAAAGTGCATTTCATCCATCTGACCGTAGTTTTTTCATACAAGTCCTGGTTGTGGAGGCAGCAGCAGACGAGACCTTCTCCCAGCTCCTCTTCAACCCAAGCTCCCAGATTATCTCAAGCTATGATGGGGTCAATTCTCCTGTATTATTTTTTGCCCAATTAAACACACATTTTCACACCTCTTTACTCGTTTGGTTATCACAAGCTGTTTCTGGCGAGAGACGGGCAGAGAAATGGAGAAGAGTGAGAAAAAACTTGTGCCTCGAGCGATATTTGCGACGTCCTAAGAGGAAGAATTCAAGTTTTAGAAGAAAGGGATTATCTAAAATCTGAAGCATCAATTCGTCTGTCGTCAATCAACACCGAGAAGCTGACGAACACAGGGCAGTGGCGGGCGATGACTGACGACTATTGGTTCATGCCGGATAAGGAGGCTATTTAACATAAAAGCGCTGCTGCACTGTGCCAATTATTTTGTTATTTTCATTTGTTAAAAGTCACTATGCAGGCAGCAATGTCTCTGAAACCAAATGTTCTTTCTTTAGGTCTCAGGTTGGCAAATATGGTGACATGGGGTTACTTCTTTTCAACAATACAGTGAAATACAGGTTACCTCGGTCCCTTGTGACTCACGGCTAAAAAGAACAGATGCTAAGAATAACTTGCGTCGTGGACTCGTACTTTGATCAATTTGAAAAATGTATCAGCGTTGGACCGTACTCTGGCGACAGAAACAGACACCAGGAGCTGTTAATATCCAGGTTCAACCACAACACAAGACTTAACCTTCCTTCAAACACACACAAACATTAGCCTCTAGCACACACACACACACACACACACACACACACACAGCCGCTCTGCCTTCATACTGTGTATTTCCCAGTTTCCATCCGTACTTAATAACATCATTATGTGTGTCACACTGCGATTGACGTTCGGATTTCCATCTCGCTATATTCAAATACAGCGCTGCTTCTCAGTATCATGCGGCTTCGTACACCTTAATATATACAGTATGTACCACATAAACACACACACGCACACACACACAGTGAAGCATAGAGATACATACCCAAACACATTTACATAAATGCACACCTTAGGTGGCCTGGCTTGCAAACTTGATGTTAGTCATGATTGGTAGCGACCCCTGATGTGTCTCTGATATATACAGTGTGTGTGCGTGTATGCGTGTGTGCGTGTGTGTGTGTGTGTGTGTAGGTGGGTGAAGGCGACTGAGTGCATTTGCACATGTGCCTGAATACTTGGTCTAGCTCAGTGTTTCTTTTTTTTTTGACCTTTTAACTCTAAAAGAACAAATCAGTTGCCGCTCACGTCCCCCCGGTGTGTGAGTGCATAACCGGAGAGCTAATTAACCTGACTCCCTAAAGCACCAGGCACACAATGTAAATAGTGAGTTACTTTGCAAAAACAGAAAAAAGGAGGACTTTATCAGGAAGGCCTTACGTAAGAGGCATCCAGACCCTGAGATTGACAACTTCCACTTTTTTTATTGAATGTGACACTCGACAGCAGCCACAGATGTAGAATCAATGTTTTCGTGTGTATTTCTGTTCTATGTGTTCTGCACGGCCGTCACCACAGCCACGTCTCTCTTATACAAGAAAAAAATGTCTGGTCTCAGAGGGACTTGGGTAAAACACAGGTAAAACAAACACACAAACAAACAAATAAATAAATAAGCCGGGAAAGACTAGAACGGACTGAAGGAATGCTTCAACTCTGCATAATTGATTTCTGATAAATAAGTGATGACGCAGAGGTGAGGAGGATACGGGAGGCTTGTGTCCTGAGTCTTGGCTTTCGGACAAACAGGGGCCTCATGTTAATTAGACATTGATTTCTACATCACTAAATAATGGAAATATTCATTAGCTGTCAGCATAAAAATACATAATGGAAGAGTGTTGGGGGGGAGAGAGAAAGAGTTGGGGAAAGTAAAAGAGACGCTGAAGCTCGTCTTGGAGTTTCAGTGCAGGTCAAACAGGGGTGATAAAGAATACCACAAGTGAGGAATGAGACTTCAAATGGTGCAATGCAATATTCACAATGTTCGTTCCAAGTGCAGTTCTCAGAGAAGTGAGCCGCGATGATGCACAGAATGCTGCAGCCTCATTGTTGGTTTGTCTGATGGAGTAAATATGTAGTCGAAGTCACAGGCGCAGTTTTTTGCATCGGTTCACGACGCTTAATGAACCCCTTTGCAGTGGCCGCTGCCAAAAAGTGCACGCGAGGATTTCAACATCATCTATTATATTTTATAATTACATCCAACTAATAATTTATTGTAACGCCTCGGTGTGTAATTATAAAAAGGAAGGGAAGTTATTATGTGACTGACGGAGGAAACAGAATTAAAAAAACGTTTTGGATGGAGCTCGAAAAATCATTGTTTATCTGCTTTTTCACACCAAACAATTTCACACTATGGACTGTGTGTGTTTGTGTGTGTGTGTGTGTGTGCCATATGCTTAAGAATCCAGAATATTAATTAACATTAGATTCCTGACCAATCCTGTTGGCATGTCACGAAACGTAAAATAAAGATGCATTTTGCAATCCAACGTATGGATCTACATAATCTCACCTGCTCTCTGTACCGATCCAGACCCTTTTATTTGACCAGTATGAAAATATCTTTAAAGTCTCAGCATCTGTTTCTGCTTCACTGTCGGGGCTTTGCAGTCGGTGCAAGTTTGGTTCCTCCTGTAATTTTGGGGATACGGTGCACCTGCTAGTATCCTTACTGTTAGTTATTGAAAGCAGCAACCGTGTCTTCTAGGAATTACAGTAATACGATACTATTTGATAGATTGAAACATAACTTCATTTCTAAACATTTAGCGTACCTTCATTGATGCTGTATAAATGAGGTTATGAACATATAGTTGAAGCAACACTACTGTTGACTATCCAACAAAGCAGAAGCTGATAGCTCTACTGAAGGCAGGTTTCCTCTCTCTCAGTCTCTGGTTGTATATGAAACAGTTGGCTTGGAGACTCTGTGATGTACAGAAACCATTTTCACCATTTTTCCCTCCGCGGTGCGTTTCTGTCATATGCCGACTTTGGCAAGGTGAGACCGGCCTCGTGCCAATAAAGCTTCTAGAATTTAATTAAGTTGAACTGAACAATAGGCAGCAAAGAGACTTTGTACGGATATGGATGTGGGTGAAGATTCTATTGTGGGATTATTTAAAGATGTATTTTCTAAGTAATAGGAGTCAAATGTATAAGGTTTTGTGCACGTGCCTTGAAACTTAATAGCAGTGAAGGAAGTTTCCCCTTCAAATATTTTAAACAGCTGCAAAACTATGCTGAGATGTTGGTTCCTCTGTCACAGAGATAAAATCGAAGTAAAACTGTAACGCTCAACTTAAATATACAACTGTTCTAAAATGCAGCCAGTATTGATCGCCCACTTTACCCGCGGCTCCACAGACCAATAGGCCATTTTCTTGTTGCCAGCTTGTCGAGCTGCACGGCCTTTAGCTCGAGGGACATAAAAAAAAAATAAATAAATGCCAAGACCCTCATGACTGGCTGGTTGGAATTTAACGCCACACTCACCTGGAGAGGGAGAACAAATAGCAGACAGTCAGTCGGGACCCGAAGGGAACGAGGCTGAGAATGACTTGACACGGTCTTTAGAAGAAGCAGTTTTAGGCGAATCATCTGTCTCAGTTTGGTTTAATTGAGCCGTTAAAGCTCCGGCGTGCTTGAAGGTCTGGCACGGCATTTGTTATTTTCTTCCTCGTTTCTCTATGTCCAACAAATCTAGCTTGATTTTTGTCCAAAAGGATGTTGACCCAATCAGAAAATAAAGAGTTACAGAGTCTCCACAATCATTCATAAATGTCTACGCTGTAAAAAAAAAAAGAAGAAAGAAAAATCCTAATTTTATGGAAAATAACTTTACTGTTGTTTTTCTTACTGTACAAAACTTCGTCAAATGACGGACATTATCTGTATTTTGCAAACCAGCCGTTATTTTAAGAATCATGTCAATGATTAAAATAATATACATTTATTTCTCATTTTTGAACAGTAAAAGTAACTTAAGTTATTTATACTGTGTTTTTTCTGCTTTCTTTAATTACATACACATGTATGTAAAATTACAGTAATTATCTGTAACTGAATATGTAGCTAATTATACACAGGTTTATGTCCAATTTAACATTTTCTGTTGTAATTTTGAGGTAACTTATATTATATTTATCTGCTAGGGTTAGGGTTTTTTTATGGCTTAGCCACTAAGCGACATCCCTTGAGGCAGTTCAACAGATTGCATGCAGCCTCCTCAGGAGCCACAAAAGGCTTTATCATGCTTTTATTCCCACATATGCAGTCTTACTCCCCGAGACCTGCAAACACACGTTAATGTGTACAACTGGTGGAGTTACCCTTTAAGTTTGCTACACTGAGGCTGAGCTGCATTAAACCCATCAGAGCACCTGTGTGGATGAAAACCACACACAGATCTTCTTCGATCCCTGTATGACTTTGAAATCCAGTGTCATCGTGCACTGAGGGCACCGAGTCTGCTTCAGGCAAACCACAGACGGCTGACACACAGCCTCGTTCTGTGCAGGCTTTAGAAGTAGCCTGTGCTCATAAAACAGACAGCTGAGAGGAGAAACTACCTGATATGCTCAGGTGAATCTGAATGAGCTGTGTCGTCATGTGCTCCAAATCAAAATCAAAACACTGCTATTGTGAGGAACTTTTTTTTAAAATTTACACCGGCATCATTCTGCCAGGTCCCCAGGATATAATGTCGACAGTTAACGTTGCTGCAAACAACCAATACGTTCACCTTTGTACATGTCTTTGGCTTCCACATTGATATTTGTGTGCAAAACGTGTCATATTGTGTTCACTTTACATGTCCTGACTTTCATATCCAGAGATGGAGGTGATGGCTGTGGAGGTACAGAGGAGAAGCGACAGCAGTTCCAGACTGTGTTTCAACATTTGTAAGTCTGAAACCAGCGGATAGTTTACTACCCCAACACTGAGAGCTCTTGACGGGACTCAGGGAACAAATCCAAGGATTTTAAGCCAAAACATGATCTTTTCCTAAACCTAACCAGACGCGAATTCAAAATGACACCTAAAAAAACATTAATTTGCAACAGGAGGTAGAATGGCTCATCCAGTAATCGGAAGGTTGCGGGCCTGATTCCACAGCTCCCCTGGCTGCATGTTGAATGATCCCCAAGGAAGATACTGAACCCCCCGAATTACTCCTAATGAGCAGCTGGCACCATTCATATCGCGGCCATCAGTGTTATGAAAGTTTGTCCATCCACTCACCATTAAGAAATGCAAAGCTAACCCTAACCCTAACATATCTGTGGATTGCACAGATAAAGATAAGGATGAAATCTCTGGGTCACTACAGGTGGAGCAGCCAATCAGAGACCAGGAACCTGACATCTCACCAACCAGCATCAGACGGGCTGCTGGCTTTGTTCGTCACGGACCGAAGTTAAAATTAACTTCGTAAACCAGATTGATAATTAAAAACCACAAGTCAGCAGCTTTCATAGCTCAAATTAATTACAGGGAAAGACGATTAAATAGAAACTGAATTTGCTTAATGTGTTTGCAACATTTGTGAGCGCAATGAATGAGAATGATAAGAGAAAAGTAACTGTGCTTCCAGCAGGAAGTGAATCCCTCCAACACAAAACCAAAGTGTGATGAGCTTCTGTCTGAAGTTTCATTTACAAGCTCAGCTTCCAGTGGAAGTCCAAAATAACACAAACAGGGAAAGCCCATGCAGTCACACACACACACACACACACACACACACACACACACACACACACCCGCACACACACTCTGTGAGTCAGAGTGTGTGTGACAGAGAGGTAGAGAGAGAGGTAGAGAGAGAGAGAGGAATCCTATTAGAGAGAAAGACCTTGAAATAGAAATCCTATGACAGTAAAATGAGCGGACGGAGAGGGATCTCATGAAAGCGGAGAGGGAAACAGACACGCTGAGAGAGGAAACAGTGAGGTACAGACACACAGACAGACAGACACACACACTCACACACAGACAGAAGGAACTGGAGCGAATCCTACACTTGCGGAGGAAGCAGGCGGTAGGACCCGGGGGAAACCACAGGAGTTAAAAATCCCTCCGCTCGGTCAAGCTCGCGAGAAACAGTGAAGAATTGTTCGTGTGGCCCTTCAAATAAAACACTTTAATGATTCAAAAAAATGGAGTCCAACAATTCTGCTTGTTATTGTTTTTCTTCATTCATGCAGTGATCAAATTCCTCCACAGAAAACTAAAAGAGTTTCTTCTTTTTGCAGTTTTTCTTTCTTTCAGATAAATTCTCCAGAGTGTGTGTGTGTGTGTGTGTGTGTGTGTGTGTGTGGATAATAAGCGTCGGAAATACATCGTTCACTTTCAAAAGTAAAGCTTAGAAACTGAATTTGAAAGCCTCTAATGTAATTGATTTTTTTTCTACCAATACATTACGTGAATTTACTAAAATTCTCAGTTTTATCAATTTGCGCAACTCTCATTCTCCTCTAAAATCTCTCGACGGTGCTTTAAAAAATACCTCCAGCTATCAGAGTTGCATTTCCTCTCTGCTCCATTTGATCTTATTTTGAAACTCACGATCGGAAGCTCCGCCCGCGTCAACGCGCGCGTCTTTACGCGGGTGTCTGGCACCCGGTGAGGTGCGCACTGCTCTCCATTCCTCTCCAACTCAACGTCAGTCTGTCAGAGACAGTCTGAGCGCGCGCACACACACTGTGCCCCTCTAACACACTCTCTGGCGCACACGCGGGCACTGACGCACACACACACAGACACACACACACACAGGCTCGCTCTGTCGGACCCGGGAGGAGAGGAGAGGAAAGGAAACAGGAGAGAGCTCCGGTTCGTCTGCCTCCAACTTCTCTCTTTGCTTCTCACTTGTGTCTTTCTGTCTCTTCTTTCTCCACCAATGCGAGGATTGTATCACTCTTATCTCCGCTGTTATCTCCGCTGTCCCGAACTAAGGAACAACAGTTTAAGGACCAGACGGGAGTATGTAAAATAATCAACACGACTGAGAGCCAAACAAGAAGAAAAAGAAGAAAGGAACATGGATAAACGGAGTTATTCCCTCGTTTTGCCTGCAGCTTTCCTCTACTTTGTACTTTTGGGATTTACTGCTGGACAATTCTTTCCAGGTAAAGCGATTTGTTTCTGTGATACGTGCGCGTTATTGAACCTGTCGGTCATGTTTACTGTGTTTGTGTGCGCTTTAACGGTTTCTTTTTTGGAGGGGGTCTGAATGGGCAATAAAATGCCACAGCGGGAACATAAAACGGACATGAACGTTGATCTGTGTGTGTGTTTCAGGGTGAAGCGTGCAGCTGCATGTGTCACACTGTTGGATATGACGATGATAAAAACATCCTGAAAGTCAGTTTGCGCACAATTTGAGCTGTTGGTCAGAATGTGTGAGCGCGTGAGTGTGAGACATGTTGATACGTTGACGCTTGTTTATGGGATGAAGTGATGTATGATTGGAAATATGATGAGTGCTGCTGATGGTTGTAGTTTGACTCGTGGTGACCGCGGCGCTGAGTCTCTGCCTCACAGCTTCCCATCAGCGCGCAGGAGGTTTGGTGTGAAGTTCGGACACATGAAGCTTCCCGTGCGCGCTGTTGAGGGTTAATGAGACTCGACTTGGGTGTTGTTGTGCTGTTGTTGTTTTTTATGTGCGTTGCATTTCGCTGAGAGCTCGCTGGGTTGTTTGGAAGCGGGAGAGCCGGCGCGTCCTGGCTTCTCCGACTGAGCGCAAAGATGCGAACTGTCCAACAAAACGTCCCCTGATGTATTTACGCGCTGATTAGATTCATGATTTGACAGCAAACACGCGCTGCGCAGCAGTGAGGCGGATAACAAGTTACTGTTATAAAACGCCAGAACAGAACATTTAAGATTTAACTTCAATATCTGAGCTGACGTCGGATTTACTCTCCGCGCGTTCTCTGTTTGATTCCCCAAAACAAAAAACAAACAGCCGATGCTGTTTCAGTCAGTGTGCAGCTGCTCTGTTTCATCTCCCGGAGTTGAAGCTTCGGGATCGGCGCGCAGACCGCTGCAGAGTCTCTGCAGGCGGTCCGGAGCCGCCACGGTCCTCTGGCACTTGTTACGCGCCGGAGAGGTTTGGAGAGTTTTGGCATTCCGCAGTTGTTTTTGCGGCTTGTTACCGAATTGGTGACCGTCATGATTATCAGTCATCGGAAGAAACTGAAGCGAAACGGAGAAATATAACCGGATCACAGCAGCGCTGACAGAAAGTTTGCTCCCACACATCCAGCACGCTGTGATTCCTCGATACAACACAAATGCCGGTTAATTCATGGAATCCGCTGAATGAGAAGTCGAAACATAAAATGATCGTTACATGGATATTTGTAAAGTCGGAATAAGAGCTGGTTGAATCACTCTTACAAGTCTGCGGTTATAATCTGCTTTCTCGCGTGATCCATGAATTAAAACCGGCGTTTCTGTCTTCTACTAAAAGACTGATAGCAGATAAAACACTTTATAACATCAGAAGTGTGAGTGTGTCCTGTGCTGTAACTCCTCAAAGCAGTAAGATCATCCTCGGTTCAGACTCGGTCGGTGTAAAATCAGTCGTGTTTTCAGTGGACTGCAGCAGCAGCAGCAGCCGTGTCGGCCCAGTGTCTGCCCCTCTCTCTCTCTCGGCACCTTCTGCTTGGTATTCATGACCTGTAAGGCTGCAAAAAGAGGCTACTTTGAAGGGGAAGACTGGCTCCAAACACTGAGTCCTCCCTCCTTCTCTCTCCCTCTGTCTCTGGCTCCGGCTCTGCGCTGCAGCGCGGCGGAGCAGCGCGTCCGTCCCGCTCTGTCCGTGCGTAATGGTGCAGCGGAGAGAATCCGCCACACCGCGCGTTACTGTGAAGTTCATAAAAGTATCAGTGTGGTCAAGTATCCGTGTGGATGTTAGAATCAGACCCATTAAAGACGCAAAATGTGCGTCAGCTCGTTGATATGAGCAGATACGGAGGACAGGAGGATGTTCTGAACCCACATTTGATGAATGAGGCGGAGCTGCGCAGAGGTGGAGAGTCACAGTTCACACTGAAATACAGCCTCACCTGTCCGCCAGGATGAGGTCAGGCTGAGAAGCAGAGAACTTGGAAATAACACATTTCCTGGCGTTAGATATATTTTTATATTAATTATGAGTTAAACTTGTAAAATAGTCAGGCTGGTTTTTATGGGACGTGTGTGTCGTGTCATTACTTCCACTTAGAAACAGTTATTTTATTGGGAATGCGTGTGTGTGTGTGTGTGTGTGTGTGTGTGTGTGTGTGTGTGTGTGTGTCTGGAAGAGACTGGACAGAGTAAGAGCGCGCGCAGGGCTACTGGCTGTTGTTTGCTCCTGTGCCGTAGGGGGGCGACATTGATACATCAGATCTGTCCATCATCACATCCTCTCTCTCTCTCACTCACACACACACACACACACACACACACGGAGCGAGATTCTAATAATCATTTTCTTATTCCAAGTCTGGCTTTTGTTTTTAGAATTAAAAAAAAAAGAAATGTGAAGGAACTCATTGAGATGTAATTATAATAGACTGAGAGCCAGTGATGAAGAAAATGATCTCTGCCTGACTCCGTCTGTCTGTCTGTGTGTGTCTGTGTGTGTGTCTGTGTGTCTGTCTGTCTGTCTGATGGAGACTCATCCATCTTCATGTGGGAGGTCTTGGTGCGTGGCTGCCTGGTCAAACAGCTCGGTGTTCAGATCATGTTGCCCTCGTCACTCTCACTGAGGTCAAACGTTCAGCCTGTATCAAGCAAATCTCAGGAAATGGAGCTGAAGCTGCGTATGAATAACTCGACACCCTTTTTGCTCAGTGGTGAAACAGTTTTATTACTTTTGTCAGGACTGAAGCTGTTCGTCCTCTTTGTGGAAGCAGCAGTTTCTGTCCCCTCAGCCGCCAGCTTTCAGTGATTACTTTATTTTTATGAAACCAAGGGGTTTTATTTGCAGAGACTCAAACAAAAACCTCACAGGGAAAGTTCAGAATTTTGAAATGTATAGTTATTTGCTTTAACCCAACATGTACAGCAAACATGAAGCTACAGCCAGTCAGTTAGCATTACTTGGCAAGAAGTCTGGAAACAGCTGGCTCGGCACATCTTTAGTTTTGCAACAGCTTTATGTTCAACAGAGCAAAGGCATGTGTTACTCAAGGCTGTCTCCTTTTCATCTTGCATGTGTGTGTGTGTGTGTGTGTGTGTGTGTGTGTGTGTGTGTGTGTGTGTGTGTGTGTGTTTGTTGGGTGCAGCTGTGCCTCTGATTCGTGCCTTTGAGCTCCAGTGATCGCTAATTGTTGAACATCCGTTCAGATCTGGAGGTGACGACGAGGGCGTTCAGGTATGTGTGTGTTTTTCGGGGAGGGGACCAATTTACAATTTATACGCCACTTGATTAGATTTTCTGTGGCGGTGAGGACGGAGAGGGTGAAGAGCGAGGGAAAGAGAACAAAAGAGGGAGAAAGAGGAAGGGGATCGACCGGGGATCACTTTCACTCTCTGTCGTCTCCTTGACTCGTCCGCCCGCGGTGTTGACATGTTGGAGGGACGTGGAGAAGTCTTTGGCTTTGATCGAATCAACAGCTTACAATTCCTCAATTATAGAGGCCTTTATGTGATTAGTGGTGTGTGTGTGTGTGTGTGTGTGTGTGTGTGTGTGTGTGTGTGTGTGCGTCCTGTCTTATATGATTTTGTGACAGAGGCTGGGTCACACAAACAGACAACAGAAGAGTGGACAGGCAAGGGCAAAAGAATGGTGGACTTGAAGTAAGGGAAGAAGGAAAGGAAAACAATGGAAAAGAGGAGAGGAAAAAGTAAGGAAAGGCAAGGAAAGGAAAGGAGAGGAGAGAAAAGTAGAGGTGAGGAATGGGGAGGAAAGGAAAGACAAGAAAATAAACAAAAGGAGAGGATAGAAAAGGTAAGGAAAGGAGAGATGAGGAATCAGAGGAAAGGAAAGGAGAGTCAATCAAAGGAAAGCAAAGGAAATGAGAGGTGGGGAATGGAGAGGAAAGGAAAGAAATGGAGAGAAAAGATAAGGAGAAGAGAGGAAAGGAGAGTAAATTAAAGGAAAGGAAAGGAAAGAAGGACAGAATAGAAAGGACTGTGAGACTGAGAGGAAAAAGAGGCGGGGGAGTACAGTAGAGAGACAAAGAAGAGAAAGCAGAATAGAGCATACAAGGGAACTAAGAAAAAAGACAGAAGGACCTTGAGTAAGAAGAAACAGAAGGCGAGGATAAATGGAAGACCAGGACAAGAAGGAGGGAGGAGGTGAGAAAAAGGTTGAAAGAGAGGGGAAAAGAGGAGAGGAGGCCGGTGAAAGGACAAGACTGTGGTAAAGGAGATAGTCCTGTCGGCTGTTGCCTCGTTCATCACTGCTGTCTAGACGAGATGAGGCAGAAGAGGAGGAGGAAGAAAAAAGAAGAGGACGAGCAGGAGAGAAAGACAGAAAAAAAAGCAGATGGAAGAGCAAAGGACGAATGATTGGAGGAAATGACAAAGACAATGGATGACAGGAGGTCAAGAAAAGAGAAAAAAAATGACACTAAGTTGATTATGTCCCACTGTTATCGACTGTCTGAGAGGCTATAATTGTTTCCTCCGCTGTGTGTGTGTGTGTGTGTGTGTGTTAGAGTGTGAGAGCTTTATGACAGGATGTCTGTCACCCCGTGGCCCGCTCTGTTTAGTATGCTGTCCATCCTCCCTCGCTGTGTGCGCGTCTGTGTATGTGTCTGCCTAATCCACACCACTTATTCTATTGGCCTGACTAACTGACAGCCTAATAGCGGGGCATGGTGAGAGCCGGGGCGCCTCGCGTGTGTCTGTGTGTGTCCGTGTGTGTCCGTGTGTGTGTGTGTGTGTGTGTGTGTGTGTGTGTGTGTGTG
>CAEMYA010000414.1:888657-908370 GCA_903131615.1 Diplodus sargus | reverse complement strand
TGTGTGTGTGTCTCTCTCCATGTGTGACAGAGAGAGATAGCGAGGTGGGCATTGAATGAATGCTAAAGTGGCTAGCGGAGCTGAAAGAGAGAGAGAGAAAGAGAGAGGGGGGAAAGAGTGAGAGAGAACACTTTCTGCAGTCAATGATATGCACTTAGAGAGAGAGAAAAAAAAAAGTGTGTGTTTGTGCAGGAGTGTGTGAGCCAGAGTATTAGTGTCCCGTTACACTAGACTTGTTTTTTTTTTCCTGCACGATCCCATGAAATAAGCGATGCTGGAAGCTCCTCGACACATGGACGGCTCATAGGGGTTTGTTGGTGTCAATGTTAGCAATGTAGGTTTCTGCAAAAATCTAGATATGTTGTTTCAGCATCGCTGTCTGGTTGGGTTTAGGGCACAAAACCCACGTGGTTAGGGTAAGGAAAAGATTATTTTGGCTTAAAATCTCTGCTTTGGTTGCCACAGATTTGGTAGGAGATGTTCAGAGGTCTCGTTAAAAACACAACTGGTGATGTCATAACTTCTCCAGGTATTTGACGCCCCACAAACATGGCTGCAAGTTGTGCCGAAATCTCCTTAAATCATCCAGTGGTTTCTCTTAACTCAATCTTAACAAATGTTAAAATGCAGTGCTAGAGCTTGAAAGTCACAAACAGAAACATGTAGCGTGAACGTGATACATTAAGCTGGCGAGCCCATAGCAAATAGCGGTAGCCAGCCACAGTAGCGCTCAAAGCTAGCTGGGTTGCATGGCTTCCTTGTGGACTAGCCCTACTAGTGTTCTTAAGACACCAGTGAACCCAGTCAGAAGTGCTTGTCAAGACCTTAGGAATCCTCCTCCCTCAAAATCTTCCTGATGCTGGAACCTCTCGAGCTCTCCTTTTCTCTCCTTACACAACTGTTTCTGACTTTTCTTGGTGTTGACAGTGTGAGTGCCATCCAAGAGAGACTGTAATAATGTGCACCATTTTTCTCCATATTTTAACAATTATTTTCATGTCCCCCGCGCTCTGTAACGGCTTGCCAAAAACATGTCTACTTAACTTTTTCTTTACGAGTACGTCCTGGCCTCAAGTTACATACTGCTTAAACAGACTGATTTTTAAATGAGCTGGGTTATCTGTAACTTACGCGATATTAAGTTAGTTCGAGACACATATCTGCACCATCCCGCCTGATCTCAAGACCAACCTCACCTCTTGACTGTCCCTTAAAGGTGAAGGGTTTAATGTCAGTCAGTGAGCTCTGAACTGGTGTGTCAGGAAAATGCATTTAAAAATTGATGACACTGTAATTTCCTTCTGAGTTCAGAAGTCAACAAACACAGGGAAGTGAATGCCTGCTAAACGAGAAAAAAACAGGAGAAGAAAAATCGTCAGTTGTCACCACCAGCAGAAACTGTATTTCTCCCTCTTCGTGCTTTGATTGAAATGCTATTTGTCTGGAAGCTCATGGGCAGTTATCAAAGTTATTGCCTGAAAACAACAACAAACTTATTTCCCTGCAGGAGGCAAACAGCACTGAGTTCTCCAGTGATGGAATACGGCTTCAGAATGACAGTTGTGTCTGCCACGGGGATATTTGACAGTTGTAAACCGAACGAAATACTTTGAGCGGTGAACGATAACAGCTTTGAGATGCACATCTAATGGGAAGACAAGAAAAATGGATATTTAGTGGCCCTGAGGGTGAATTTGTGGAGTGCATCAAGAGAATCAGCAGTGCACACACAACTCGAGTGAGAAAAAAAAAACAGAGCAAAACAAAGACGAGCGAGAATCCATCCACGCTCGCTGCAGAAACCTATTCCTTAAGTGGTCTGAGGATTTTCGACTAAGTGAGTCGAAATGCGTCTCTCAAAAATGCAAATATTATGAATGCAGCATGTGAAGTGAGAGAAATCTGTTCCTCCACCTGCAGAAGATTTACAGCAGGACACTCAGGTACAAACAACCATAAGAGTAGCAATTTGCGGGAAGATGTTTGAAACGGATAAGTGACTGAAAGTGACTCTCTCGCATAGTCACTCATCTCTCTCTCAGCAGGAATAAGTAGCAGTAAACAACTGTGGCGAGCGCTAACAACTGTTGGTTCAGATATCTGTTAATTTGACAACAAGTTTTAAAGTAGCTCATGTAATGCTGAGTCCGCACTGCATGCAAGTTGATTTTCAGCCTACGTTACTCACGTGAATTTGACAGTATTCGTCCTAAACAGCCAGAAAACTTTACTGTACCCTTGCGAGCAATGGCACACATCAGCGCTGTGTGTTTGTCTGTGTGTTCGACTTCACTTGAGCCTCTCAGGGAACTCAGTGCTCAACCAAAGACTTCGGTTCTCTCTTGTCTGCGTGTCATAAAGGCCCAATTTTGGAGTCGACCTCTGCGTATCGCTGCTGCAGTCAGGTTGATAAATAGGAATGAGGAAAAATCCACTTTTTTTAATTCAAAATTTGAAATATGAAGAATAATCTGCTGGCTCTTCTTCCACCGTGAAATGCAGTGAGTCTGGGTGTTTTTTCCCCTAGAAGGTCTAGCTCTACACCCAACTGCTCCGGAGCTGGATGGATCTAAGCAGCTGAACGGTGGCTCTTTTATTTCTGACCCATCCTCCCCACACAGCGCTCCACAAGTTCCCACAACACATGCACATAGAAGTTGTGCATTTTCAACTTGTGCGAATACACACATGATGGGTTTACATACTGACAAAGTTAGAGACACAATCTGCTTCCTTTCCTTGGACACGTCAGAGTGAAGATCTTCTCTATATTCCAACTTTGAGGGATGGAGCATTCAAGTGTTCAACAGTTAACGCGGTAGCAGCAGGAACCATCAGCAACACTTTTCTCTGGCATCTGTTCAGCAGTAATGTTCAGCCTAAATAAAAGATATGCCTGGTGGACAGTGACACTTTCATTACAACAGGTTAAGCAGTTAATTACAGTTAATTCATTCATTACGTGAATTATGCAAGGAGAATTTTTTTTTTAAACTGCAGCCCCATAAATTATACAGCAGTCGCACATGATATAACAGTGCATCCAGAGGCCTCAGCCCTTGGAAGGGGCTTAATGGCACGCCAGACGCAATTCAGCAGTCGAATACGAGCATAAATGAGGTGGAAAATGTTTTTGTTTTTATCATGTGGAGGCTGTAAACTTCAGCCTCGGGGAAGGATCGCGCAGATGTTCACCGCTCATGTTCTATTGCACTTTTGGCCGCTTTGTGTCACTTTCGAGCTCTCACAAGTCACAAGAAAGGATTTCTTTCTGTACAGATTTATGAATTTTAGGGTAGTGCTAAACTGTCTCCTCATCTTTCCCAGCATGGAATGACTATTGCAATATCGGACTATTTGCAATAATGGCACCGCAGGGACATTAATGGGCGATTAAAGCTCAACATAATAGCTTATCCGAATCATATCCATGCCCTCCAGAACTGCATATAAACATTTTCTGATCCGAGGCTAATATGTACAAGACTGATTTATTAGCTGTTGTCTTTCATTGTCATGGTTGAGACTTGATTGCCTTTATGCACAGTAACAGGGTTAGGGAAAGATTAGAGTGCATTGGGTTAAAATTACTATATTGTGAAGTTTAGGGGAACTTTGTTGTCATAGCATTAATAACCACTTGGTTATGGTTTAAAGAAACCAATGTTGACCATATGTATATTGTTTCTGGGCATTTGCACTCAAATTCCTTAGGGGGACTTTCTTATCTGGCTGCTGTTGTTGGCTGTGATGGCACATCCTGGTTATTGTGGCGTGTAGGAAAAGCTAAATCACACCGTTTAGCACCTAGAAATTAGATGTGGGCGTCTGACTAAAAGTTTACTAGCTGATGTGGGTCAACACGGAGCCAGTGCTCTTTCCGGGAGTCCTTTCAAGAACTCCAGTCTGAGTAACTTGAGCGCTCAGTCAACACTCCCCCCAGTTGACTCCCTTTCTCAAAGTCTGAAATAGCAAAGCAAACACGGAGGCAAATCAAGTCGTGATTGAGCTGATTAGAATGTCGGAGGTGTAAAACATACACGGCGCAGCACATTTAAAACTTCCTTTTCTCTAATTAAAATAACTGCTGATTAATGCAGGAGGTCTTAACGAAGCTTAACAAGGTTTCGAAGTAATTAATCCATATTTAATAGAATATGTTAGGCAAGAGAGACAGAGAGGCCGCCGAGTCGGCTGAATCAACAAGCTTTGCCGGGAGGGAGGAAGGGAGGGAGGGGGGAGGGAGGCGAAGGGTGAGAGGATGGATGGCAGATAGAAAATAAAGGAGGAAATGAGACAAATCAGTGTGGGTAGAGGGGGGGAGGTAATAAACAGAGTTATGGAGTTTAGCTGGAACAGAGAGAGAGAGAGAAAGAGAGAAGAGGAAGAGAAGATATTAGGTGATATCTGAGCATCATTCACTTTATTCTGGCTGTGGCAAAATTTAATTTACGTCAGCCTGTGTGGGAAGTCATAGCCAGAAGATGGATCCACAGATGTAGTCAGAGCCACTCTCAACGGGTCTGTCTGTGAAAAAAATGTTTTGAATTAACAAAAAAAATCAAATTGTAAAAAAAAAAAATCAAACTCTACAGTAGGAGGACAGACGGACCATTATCATCCACTTTGGTATAATTCTTGTTTATTAAAACCTCGGCCTAGTTTTTTGAAGCGGTGGCAATTGTTCCATTAAGTGCTCTTAACTGCTCAGATCCTGGAAAGGAAATAAAAGCCCATCCCTGCTCAGTGTTGGTATGCACATACAGATGAACAATACAGTCACTTTTACTCAGGAGGCCCAGACAATCTGTCTGTCTTGCTCCATTGAACTTCCTTGTGTTGCTGTGGTATCACTTCTCAGCATTTGCTTCGGTGAGTGACTATAACTGTAAGAAAAAAGAGACAAAAACAAAATATGGTTGATACAGATGGTTGACAAAATTAAGAAAAACAACAACTGCAAAATAGGTTGAGAGGAGAAACATTTCTTTGAAATGGTGTCTGTTTTGGGAGGACAATCCGCTTCTAACCCACCAGTCAGACTGTTACAGACAGGAGGGCTGCCAAGCCAGTGACCACTGTTCAAGACTTTGTGTGAACATTTGTAAGCACAACTGAACCGTGTTTGCGAGAACATAAACAGGTATTTTAAGCCGAAACATGATCTTTTCCAATAAATTAAGTGCTGCCTAGAAACATGGATGAATATTATGGGATACATGAGTTCTGCTATATATTTTGTTTCCAGGACAGCCTTGTCAGTTTTGGGTTTTTCTCTACAAAATAAGCCCCTCATTCTAGATATTTTGGTGAAAGAAGCTTTTTCAAACACATTTCCTACCTAGAAACATGGAAAGTTGGATAGAAATGATGGAAAACATCTCAATTAAGTTCCACTTCATATTTATTTTCAATGACGGTATTTACCAATTTTTTCAGAGAATAAGAACAGCGTTGTCACAAGAGATAACACAATTTAAATTTGCAAGATATCTGCGGTTTGCAGAAACGTACATTCCCAGCATTTTATAACATCTGTACAGTGGACTAGTGAAGAAAGAAAGAAAGAAAGAAAGAAAGAAAGAAAGAAACTGATTGAAAGAAAATGTGGTGAAGTTGGTGAAGGAATGAATAAAGAAAGACAGAGGTTTGGATAGAGAGCGATGGAGAGAGCGCAGCAGACAGGAGAGGAGGAAGAAGAGCAAACATATCATAATATTTGCCAGGCAGTTGGATTTCGCCTTTCATTATTTGCACACACACACACACACACACACACACACGTAGAGACAAATACGGTGACGAGCCAACACACACACACACACACAAACACACATCCTTCCTTGATGGTGCAGTCTGAAGGAGCCAACCGTCTTCTAGTTGTTTACGGACTCTCATACACACATGTGCACACAAACACACAGATGCACACACTTGACAAAAATACTGCCAAGTGTACACAACCGTGATCCAGCATCTGCTCACCTTTTCCTTCGTCACACTCTCTCTCTCTCTCTCTCCCTCTCTCTCTCTCTCTCTCTCTCTGTCTTTTTAATCTTCCTTCGTGATGTGAGTCACTTCCATCCCTCCATCCTGAATTCACACATGTTCACCAGTTCACTCCACCCCCATGTGAATCCATTATTTCATTAATCATCCATCCATCTGTCAGTCACACTAAATTGCAGTTTGAGATTGTGTGAGCCGACGGGAGGAAACCTGTATGTGTGCGTGTGCCTCTCCAGGTTTGTGTGTGAGCTCAGACTGAATGCTGATTAACAGATAATTGCCTCTGTTATTGCCGACAAACAGGAAACGCTGCCTGGTTAAGCGATACGGACAGACAGGCGGTTAGGCAGACAGGTGGACGGACAGATAGACGGAAAAACCATTTCCCCGGCCGGGAAGCACGGCAGCAGCTGTCTTCTCTGTCACTCACGGAGCGGTGAGGAGAAAGGTGGAGTGACGGAAAGGGATAAATAAGTCGGCGGGATGGAGAGGAAATGGAGGGAGGGACGAGTGAAGCGATGAGGAGGAGGTGGAGGAAGAGGTGAAAGAAAAGAGGCGAGGGAGTAGGAGAGTGGGAGCGACTGGCCGTGGAGGATAAAGGGCAGAAATGACAAATGATGGCAGAATGAGTGGGAGAAGATGAGGGGGAGGAATAAAGATTGTTGATTGTGGACGAGGAGGAGGTGTAGATTATAAAGTTAGAGAGGAAGGGCACGAGATACAAGCAGCCTTTTACATTTATGCACTTCTTTACATAAATGTGCAGCTGGTTTCACACATCATCTTCATGTTTTCAAGTGTCCAAGTGACCTTTTTCATTACAATAATTCTGGCTCCAGTCTCAGATGAATATTGTCGTATTTATATAATAACTACAGGGAGGGATTGAACCAGTGTCGCCAATTTGGGCTTAACATTGGGAAGAAGTATTGTTGTTTACTTCCCCCCATTGTCCAGCACCAGTTGATTAAATGCTTCTTATCTCAAATGTGTAACTTTTTTGTCACTTCTTTCCGCAATTTAAGTAAAAATCAGTTAAATAAACCACAAATTCATAAATGAGTCAATATGATTTTTTTCAGGAGACATGTGTACATAGATTTTTTTTCCCCTGAAAAGTAAAAAAAAAAGAAAATCATTAGAAAAATTCATCTATGCCAACTTCTTACAGCACTTCTTACTCGGTGCATGCAGCACGTTGGCAATTTAAAAGGAGTCTTGATCTTAAAATATTCTAAATTCTGACTAATAAATTAGCATTAGTGAGAAGAGGTGTGAGCATCCCCCATGCTCCAGATGGTCATTAATAAAGGCCTAGGCTGTCTATATTTCATCATTTATGCAGCTTGACAGAGATCTGACAAGATTTTTTCTCCTTCATGTTTTTTTTTTAGTTCCCAACTTCTGCCTGTTACATCGCACTCCCACTGCTCCCAGTGGCCCTTCTCACGTTTGACCAGAGCCATCGGGGAACATTTAACAAACCATTCCAACAAAGCCACGGGTTCCTTTTACAGACAGATAAAACCAGCAATGCTACGTATTCCACATCTGAAAAGAAAGAAAGAGAGAAGAAGCCGACACGCATCCTGTACAGAACGACACATCAGTGCAGACAGAACGGCCGATCTATATTTAATCCGTCTCTCGTCCTTTGTTCTCTGTCAAGGACTTTTTGAAGCGCCTGTTTGTTACTAAACACGCTATAAATAAATTCACATCAACTTTGACTTAATGGAAAGCTAAAGAGCAAA
Organism: Diplodus sargus; assembly: GCA_903131615.1. Classification (NCBI taxonomy): domain Eukaryota; kingdom Metazoa; phylum Chordata; class Actinopteri; order Spariformes; family Sparidae; genus Diplodus; species Diplodus sargus. The sequence goes on along the minus strand of CAEMYA010000414.1, from coordinate 900,607 downwards.
AAGGCATTTCGACTGTAAATAACACAGAGCCTGTCGGAGCTGTATTTTTAGATGAAAGCTGTGCACCAGTAGAGTCTCTCCACCCGGATAGAGACAAAGAACAGACAGAGAGAAGAAGAAACATAGACGCACTACACATTCATGGTGTGTTGCTGTAGTTTGTGCTCAAATGAGGCTCATAACGTCATGCAACACTGAAGTGAGAATCCTGTTACTGTGTCTTTTATGACGACTTCGACTTGTTCTTGATGTCTTTCGAAATTAAGGTAAAACATACTGCGAGTTGTGACTTTGTTGTGCCGAGAACAGTGATCATTGTGCAACCCGTTCAGATAATGCTGTTTTAGACGGATATGAATCACCAGCGCTGTAAAACACACCTTTTGTGTCTCGGCGTGATTTAAACAAAGCTTTTGAAGAGCATTTCTATCATCATAATCAAGAGCGATGTTGAAGAGGAGCAGGAAATACGAAGGACGAGTGGGTGTTTCTGCAAATTTGCTCAACTTTTATGGAAATGTTTTCTCATGACTCACTGAATTAAGTAGAATCAGCTTTCGGGAAAATTAGGTTTCATCTGAAAGAATTCCCTTAAAGTGAGTCAGAGAGCACCAACACATCTATGGGGCCGTTACTTTGTCTTCGAGATGACACATTATAAGACAGCGTAAAGAATAGCTTGTCATGTAGCTGGAAAAGATTAAAGGTTTGCATTACAAAATGCTGTTTCCACCTCTCTCCACAACCTTTGAGAGAGAAGAGGCTGCAGTGGCTGGTGCTGCTGGTTTGGGATAATTGCAGAGCAGATGCTGGATGAGACTTTGTTGATGGTTTTCCGCCGAGTAATGAATCATAGCTGATTATAAGTCCTCCACTGTTGTACGCGGTGAGATAATGGTCCATTAAAACACTCTTAACATGCATGGACCCAGATGAAACAGGTGCACGACCCATTTCAGCTCCATAAGTGTAGTTTCATCATTTTGAAGTCCAGACTCGAGTCCCAATTAACGGCAGGAATGCCATCAACAGATCGGCACTAGGAATTATAAAACTTCCTGCTCCCAAAGTGTTTAACTCGTTGTACACACAGGTCCTTTTCTGTGTAACGTAGAGTAGGAAATAAAGGTTGCACAAGTATTAAGTTAGCTGGTTGGTTGTTCAAAATGCCTAAAGTTGTCATAGTTTTTGGTTTTCAGTCTCGATGTTTGCCGCTTTATTTTGTAGAATTTATTCTTGTGACTTTCCACTTCCTGTCTTTGTCTTTTCCCGCCCTTTTCTGTGTACGCCTGTGTGCTGTTTCTTCATTGGTCCTTGCATGTGTTCTTTCTGTATGTTTGGTCCTCTGTTTTTGAAATGACTCTTCAGTTTTCTTGGATTTTCTTTGTCGTCTTTTTGTTGCCAGCTTTTGTTTGCCTGCCTTTTGATGGATTTTGGATTTTGGATATCAGCCTGTTATTAAAGCCCACTTTTTGTTCTTTTATTTTCCTGTCACTGTGTGTCTTGTGCTTGGGTCCTTTTTCCCCAAAAAATATAGTCTCTAAATGGATTCTGTGGAAGCAAAGGTTTAGGCAGAGGATGTAAAATCTCCTGAGGTAGTCAGGGTGGGTTCTTGAATCAACATAACGTTGAGACACATGTTTTTTAACCCAGTAAGTGTTGGTTTCTGGAACACAATGTTTCCATAAGCTCAACCCAGCAGTGTTCATGCACAAACTCAACCAAACTTTTACTATAGTGATGCCCTTGCATGCATTTATCGGGTAATGAGAAAGAGTGTCATCCTGCTGATTGTTGCACAAATCAGCCATAATATCTGTAGACTAGCTGTTCTTTCATTCACCATGTTGTACGCTTTTATTTATTTCTGATAGAAACTGAGATCGAGTGACAACAATCAGGAGACAATCAAGTTACTTGTATCCCTTAGTCTCAGGACTTTCTGATGGCTTGAAGGCTTTTTTACGATGAAGTGACAGCGAAACAACTAACAATAAATATGCCATTCCATCGTGTCAAAGTCAAGTTTGGCTTAACCCCCGTGAACACAAAACGATCTCATTCTATTGCAATGCATCGTCCTACTACACTTTCAAAGTAAAGGCACTAAAACTACTTGGTTAGGTTTAGGAGAAGATCATGGTTTTGCATAGCACAACTTCCTTCACCCATGGGGAGTGGGTCGGATGTATTTGTAGATGACTGCATCAGGCTACTGAATGAAATATTTCAATGCATTTCCAAGTATGAAAGTCCCCCGCTGGTACTGAAACTTCACACACATTTGTACTTTTTCACACCGAGGCAACACGAAACCATTGATCCTTGCGCTGTCCTCTCGCCGATTGCCACTTAAGAATGTTTACATCAGCCTTTATTGCTTCTTTTATACAACATCAGCTTTTTTTGTCTTCTTTTTGATAATCTGGTGTAGTAAATGGATATAAAAAACAGATGGGAACGCCTTCCAATGTTTGTTGTAGTTTATCATTCATGTACTTATGGTTTTATTAAACTCCTGGTCCATTGGGTCCAAGTTTCAACTGCAGCTTATATAAAGCCCATCATTTTATGAAAGTTATAAGTGACTTCCAGAACTTTTGTTTCGCTGCTGCAACTCAACAGAGGCTGCCGCTATTTGAGAGCCCTAGTCTTATTCTATCAGACTGTCAGTCTGGAGCCCAGAATAGCATGACTGACAAAGGAGCAACAAAACCCAAAGAAATGCTATACCAGCAGCAGCCAGCCGAGTGTGTCGACCCTGTCTGTATTTCAGAGCAGATATTAACTACGCCATGAGAGCGGTCCTTTCCCCTCTCTAAAGATTAGAGAGGAGCGAGATAACAAGAGAGAGAAGAAAAGGGGCCGATTAGAAAAGAGAGAGCTTTATGGATAGATGGAGATGGGGAGAGAGAGAGAGAGAGATGAGCAATAAAAGAGAGAGTGACGGCGCAAGATGTGTAATGAAAGAGATAAAGGCAGTGAGTGAGGGAAAGTGACAGGGCGAGAGACTAAAAGAATGGCATGGTGACAGGGAGGGAGAGTATAAGGTGATATAAACAGAGCGAGAGATGAAGACAGGTGTTCTCAGGTAGACGGAGGGAGAAAAATGTCAACGGAGGAAGAAAGAAAGACGTCAACGGAGAGGCGGAAAGATGAGGGGAGAGGGAAAAGTTAGCAGAGGGAGGTAGAGTTAGAAAATTCGTTAGGGAGAAAGACTGCTTATATGTGAGAATTGTCAATATTTGGATTTGACTTAAATGTTAGCCTAGCCACTTAGCATTAGTTGAACACGGCCTTGAAGCTAACAATACGCGGTTGTAATCGCTTCTCATTCGTGCAACTTGTAACAGTCCCGCCGCACAATCAGCGCTAACACATTTTTTATTTTTTATGTCGCGCGCCCTCGCAGTAATTTGTTCCTCAAAAGCCCGGTCATGTCTGGTGCGTGACTCCTGCGAGCGGAGAGGGGAGAGCTGCAGAGGACGATAAAAGAAAGGAAAGGAAGGAAAAAAAGAGAGAGAGAGAGAAGAGGAGGGTGCGTAAGAAGAATAGAGACGATAGCGATAGAGAGGGAGTGTGATAAGAGGAGAGTGTTGGGTGTTAAGAAGTATTAGTGCAAATGTAAGCCATGGACGGTGGTGAATTATCCTGCTGCTCAATAGACCACCAGCTTTGGCACTGAGCCCCAGTGTGTGCGTGTGTGTGTGTGTGTGTGTCGGCTCAGAGAAGGTAACAAGGCCCTTGTCTTATCCCTCTTGAGGTCCTATTAACCTTTGCTCAACATTCAGACACACAGTCTTTTTTGACTGTCCCACTCAGACAGACACACCCTCATGTTCTCTTTTGTTTTTCCTCTATCGCTCTCTCACACACACGCACACACACACACGCACACACACACCCACACACACGCACACACACACACACATTGTCTCCTCGCTAAAGAGATTTAAGAGCTGGTTAATTGGCTGGCTGAGGCTAATTTTCTGTTGAAAGTTAATGCCACCGTCACACATTGCTCCCTGTGGAGAGGGTCAGTGTTCGGCAGGCTCGGTGTGTGTGTGTGTGTGTGTGTGTGTGTGTGTGTGTGTGTGTGTGTGTGTGTGTGTGTCACATATTATGTAGCTGCAGCTAATTTTTTTTGTCTTGTCCTCCATAAGGACTGCTAACTAGAATTGTACTGTATGAGCTGTGCTTTCCTAAAATTTGTGATGATGCTTTGTGTAGATACTTACGAGTCACATAAATTCTAATTTCTCCTGCAGCGGTTTCATGTTTCTAGTTAAATTTCAAATGAAAGTGTCCAGAATTGACCTTTGATTTGGAAGCCTGATATCTCTTACTGATACGACTTTACTCAGAAAACTGCAGGAGTCGAAAACAAAAGGAGAGCAGAGGGCAGAAGTCGTGCACATGGAGTTCACACCAGCACACCAGGTTTGGTATGAGTGGAAACTAATGTTAAAGCAGGTTGTGCAAACCTTTCACTGTGGCCTAATTCTAACTGACTATCTTTAGAAAAAGTATGAAGACTGTCAGTGTTTCAGTCTGCAGTGAGCCTGCAGCTTTGTGTCCTTGTCCAAATTCCTCTCCACACACCACAGTGTTCAAGCACAATCTGATATGTTTGTGTCATTTCTGACCTGCCTTGTTATCTTTTCTAACACTTGTTTAATGTTGTGAAAGGTTGTGTTTTAACCCAACTAAACAATGACAGCAAACTGCAAACAACCTGATAATAGAAAGTGAATTTAATGTAAAAAAAACAATACAATACTACAATAAGTCTGAACCTTACTAGAGCAGACTGCATTTTTTTCTAAGTCTTTGTGATGGTCCTAGAAAAACTGAAATATTCTTGCTACCTGGACAGGCAGCTATTCTGACAGTCTGGCACACCAGTGAGCCATTACTCATAGACATTTTCAAACAAGTGAACTCCAGACACATTGTGAGTAAGTCAAGACCTTTCCCTACATATCAAACAGACTTTAGCTCCTGAATAGTTGTAGCTGATGCATAAAAAGATGTTATTCGACAGGGTGAGAGTTTCCAACGTCCAAATCTACATCCAGACTATCAGCACTGACAGACAGACAGGCAGCAAATTGAAATCTAGTAACGAGAATTTTAGTTTATCATTTAGTTCTTGGGCTTGGATCTTATTCTCCTGCCTATATAATTGTGTAATAAAAGCACTTATTAAAGACTTTGATTCTGACTCATGGTGGACATCCCGTTCTACAGCCATGCAGAAGAAAAAGACGGGGAGTTTGTCTCGATACAAGTTCCCGTTTGTCTCTTTTTTATGTAGTTTCACTGAACAGTCAAAAAAAAAGTTCCTCGTCCTTGAAGTAGACAAGCCTCAGCAGGAAGACATCACAGATTCCCCGCTGAGAGACACAGTCATGGACTGTCTTTGTGTGGTTTTGTTGTCACTGTCTGATCTACTGAAACTGCTGAGGACTGTATGTTCTTGTTTATTGATTGAAGTTTGACAAAATAACTTTAAAACTACTTCTAAAAGCACATTCCTTGACCTTTGCAGACTCTCAGCACGAGCGTGTCAGACAGACTAAACTCAATTTATTTTTCATGTGTTGTGACTTTTAATACTTTGGGGAGATTTAATTAATTTCTAAACCCTTCAATAAAAATACTCAGCAGTGATTTTTTTTAAATGGAGCCAACAGATGGTTTATAGTCAACTTCAGGGCCAATTTTTCATTGATACGAGTCAAATCCAACACAATTACACTTCATGCAGGATGTAACCGGTTAAACAGACTCACAGTTGCAGCTGCTTGTTCGCTGTCGTCTTTGTGGTGAGTTCAAGTGCAAAGGTTTGATCAGTCAGCCTGTCAGGTCAGCCTGGTGTGACAGGGGAGAAGGAGGGAGGTTACATGACAGAAGGATGACAGTCAGGAGGATAGAAAAAGAGACAAAGGTTGGAACAAACAAACAAAGAGATTCATTCCATGGTGTATAATCCGGAGGCTAAAAAGCTAAATGGCCACCAATAAAATCTAAACTCAAATGAAATGTGTTTTAAATGATAGGAGACTCTGAAACAATGTGGCTGCTCATTAGCCAGTCGACACTATCTTTTTATGTCAGGAAACACACACACACATGCGGCCGCTATGTGTGTGCAGGCTATTACGCCCGCAGCTGCAGATGGTGATAACATTTGACTCAATGGCCTCTCATCACACACCGCTGGCTGCACACACACACACACACACACACACACACACACACACACACACAAAGACACATCTTTGCATCCACCCTTACACACGGGGGGGGGTTCCGCAAAGGTGTTTGTGAAGTTCGTAGATTCAGGTTGAATTTGGGTGTGCATGCTGGGAATTACCACAGGTCATCAAACTACTGTATGCACTGTACGAAAGACTTCAATCAAATTATGTTTCTGTATAGTCAGCACCCAAAAATGTGGGCGTGCAACAAATAATGATTTATAATTCATTCCAAATGTTTTGCCTCTCCCTCCGTCTCACGTTCTCTTCTTTACCTCTCTCTGGTTGATCGAGGTTGACCTGAATGTGTTTGGACAGCAGAAAGTAGAACGCCTGTTTAAAAAGGCCTCCCGTTGACTAGTTTACGTATACTGTCCTCCGCCAGCCTACAGGCACGGGGCTGCAGTATGTGTGTGTGTGTGTAGTTTTGTTTGAAATGTGTGTGTGTGGGGTATTATGTTTGTGGTTGTAAATGTAAAGTGATACAAGCGACTGGGTATGTGTGTGTGTTTTCCCTTGTGATCTAAAATGAAACGCAATCACAGTGTGTGGTGATGAATAAAGCTGACACCGAGCCTAGAGTGTGTGTGTGTGTGTGTGTGTGTGTGTGTGTGTGTGTGTGTGTGTGTGTGTGTGCTTCACGACCACCAGGCAGTGTGTAGGTCTACAAGGTCACAAACTATCGTCTTCCAATTGTGAGCGTGTGTGTGTGTGTGTGTGTGTGTGCACTATCGAAGAAACACCACTCACAAAGAGGCTCCGCTAAATTCAGCTACTAACACAAATAGCTCCTTCACAATAAAAGCCCCCTTTTATTAAGCTTTTATTATGAAGCAGCATTACAGGAAACGTTGTGTCTTCAGCAGCAGTAACAGAACACGACTCCTGAGACAGCTGAAAGTGAACACGATGAAGCAGCAAAACACAGCAGATGTTTGAAAGAACAAACAGGAGGAGAGGAACTGAAGAGATCCAGTAAGAGGCAACACAAGTACTGAAATCTGAACACACTGACTTTTAAAAGCATCTTTTTGTCAAGTTTCCTGCACAAACGTGAGTTGAGTATTGAGAGATGGGTGCTGGTTACCGGTCGGTCGCGGCCCGCTTGGAGGCGGGGTGGTTGCTGCTTGGGCTGACTCCAAAGCAGGTCCCTTGCCGGCACTCCTCGGCCGAACTCTGCGCAGTAATACTGGTGGTGGAAAAGCAAATCAGCGAGGCTGGGTTTGACTCAACAAGGCCAAAAGTGCCAGTGGAAAAACTGCACATCAGTTTGCGTAGTAAGCCCAGTGGTTCTAATTAAAGGACCTGAAGAAATATTCTTGATTTTGTCCACACACATACGTCCACGTCGACACTGATGATGATTCATTTTTTAATCATTTAATACATGAATTAGTCAAATGGTTTTTAATGATCTTGGAATTCAAATGGCAGCACAGACAGCGGGAGGCGTGTGTGAGAGTGGGCTCGGATTACTCATGTTGTGTTAACATGGAAATTTCACGTGTTTGGGATCTGCTCTCCTTTTTGGCGGGGACAATGTGAATGCTTTTATTTTAGGGTGAAGACTCGGTGTAGGGTCAAGGTCGGGGTGTAATGTCCTCCGATGTGACTGAAACATGGCTGTGTGTGTGTGTGTGTGTGTGTGTGTGTGTGTGTGTGTGTGTGTGTGTGTGTGTGTGTGTGTGTGTGTGTGTGTGTGTGTACGAGAGAGTGTGATGGATGACTTTTGTTCACTTTCACACACTTGGACTGCCCAGGGGTGTGTGTGTCTGTGTGTCCGACTGAGTTTTGGCTCAGTACTGTATGTGTGTGTGTGTGTGTGTGTGTGTGTGTGTGTGTGTGTGTGTGTGTGTGTGTGTGTGTGTGTGTGTGTGTGTGCGCGTGCGTGTGATTGGCAGCTGTAATTGGTGTCTGGCTGCTTGCAGAAAACAGTGAATGGGTACAGTCGTGGAATACTGATAGTATCTGCTCAGACCTTGAATACCAAAACACACAAAGGGCACACACAATATTATACACACTGACCCATAACCTAGACACACACACACACACACTGCAATGGGCATGCACTCAAACATAGACACATATGATATGCACCCGTGTGATCAGAGAAGCTGACTATTCTTTCTTTTTATCTAGACATTCATTATATTTTGGCGGGGGGGCTGTGTGGGAATATAATCCGGTACAGACGTTTGGTCTTGTACATCTTTTATTTAAGATTTCACCTGGTTGCCTTTTCACAAGTGTAATTGCTCTTTCTGTCATTATCTTTTAGGAAGTTACGGTGACAGACTGTTTCCACCTCCCGACACTAATTTATTAACCAGATAAAGAGACAAAATACACAGAAACAGAGTTAACGATAGCTTTGAATGGTAGCATTTATATTTTCAAAGTGTCCATAGATATTGTGATGATATCATTCGGCCACAGAAGTCTTGTGATATCAGGTATCATGACAGCCCAGTTACCATAAATCTTCAGTAAAATGCTAAATGAATGTTAAGTAATAGATTTTTACTATCAAAATGTACGTTAATTATACGTTGTAATATATTCTTGAAGCAAAAATACAATATATTGGAATGTCCTGTTGAACTTGTGTGGATTCCTCCCATATATTAACATTTATTTTTTATGTATTGCATTAGATTGTCCAGTGTATGTCAGTGTATGTTCGTTCTGTATGCAGACTTAAAGAGAAATAAAAAGTTTCATCAATTAAACAAAGTCGGCAGGCTGTATGAACTATAAATATGCCACAGAACATGAACTTCTGACGATTACATAACAACAGCCTCCACTCAGATTTTACTGCCAGGCTGCATTGATTGGAAACTGGTGGCTGACATTTCAGTTCACCTCAGTGATGTTAGATAAAGTCTTCATACCTTTGGCATCACAGTGTAGCTCATGTACAGGTGAGATGCTTTCTTTAGTGCTGATGTTGTCATTCTTACTCACGCGGCCCGGCTGTCGACTTGGTACTCGGAACTTGGCATTTTCCGAAGCTGTTGTCATCGGTCTTATAATAACAAGTCATGATCCCGTCTGTCCTCTCTCTCTGTCTCTGTTGATTGCCACATATTTCAGCGCTGAAGAGCGCCCAACAGTCAAAGCCAATTGTTAGCTTAGCGACACTGCATAAAGGTTAGATACTGCATTAGCATTTAGATGAGTGAGAGAAAGAGAGGAAAGGAAGAAAGGAAGGAAGGAAGGAGAGTAATTAAACCTCGCTCTGTGGTTCACATTAGTGATTGGTTGTGTGTGTGTGTGTCTGTGTGTGTGTGTGTGTGTGTGTGTGTGTATACATGTGATAATGAATTTTCACACATAACTGTCTGTCATTTGTTTACCAGCTGTGGGACGTCACTCACCAGTCTGTGTGTGTGTGTGTGTGTGTGTGTGTGTGTGTGTGTGTGTGTGTGTGTGTGTGTGTGTGTGTGTGTGCGCAGTAGAGAGCCTTCATTTGTCAGCTCTAGTTGAGAGCTCCAGATGTCGGCTGACACATGAACCACATTTTGTCTTATGTGTGACTTTGCACAAGCAGTCCTTAAAATCTTACTAATGAAAAAACCTGCCAGATCAGAAATGCTGAGCCTCCGTCAGGCGTCGAGGTAGTTTGTGCACTCAGTGACACATTCAAGAGGTAGAAAAATGACTTTTCATGCTTGACTAGTTAAGCCAAAAAAATAAAGTGAGGAGAGAAGACATTGCTGGTCGTTGGGTTTAAACTGTTCTCGTGGATATTAGTTGTTGTTTTTTTAACTTCGAGCAAAAGTTAAATTATAAAATTTAATTTGACACGTACAAGAGACAATTTTCAATCAGTTCTCAAAAAATCTTGATGTTTGTGTTGCAGTCTGACACCCACTGATTTGAGACTCAGATTGCATGCAGACATTTATAGCTGCACCTCAGTTGCCGGGATAAAAATGACAGAAGCTGTTCATATTTTTCTGCCAACTCGTGATCTGTTTACATTTGTACATGTCATCTGTCCCATAGTGACATTTCCACACACTCACTCACGGTCGTATCCTGTCACACTACACGCCAGTGACTGCAGTTAGAGACTGCGTTCCAACATTTGTAAGCGTGATCCTGCTGGATATTTCGTATAAGCGACCTCAGGACAATTTTGAACCATGTTTGTGGTACTCAAACTGGCAAAATGTGATCTTTTTCTAAACCTAACAAGATCACAAGCAGAAGATTGAACCTACAAGAAAGATAAAACAAAGAAATGTTAAGTTTCAACATGTCAAAGGTTTGCAGAAACGTGCAAACGGGCAACATTTAGTCTGCAGATTGTGTTGGCAGCTGAAAAGCGTTGTGAAAAACATGAACAGGACTCCAATTTGAAATGTAAAAATGACCTTGTTTTCCTTTTGAAGTTCATTGAACTTTGAATTTTGTTGCTTCTTTTGGGAGCAAAGTAGAACGTGTCTTTTTGCTTCATCGGTGCTGTGCTGCTACAAAGCGGTGATCCAATCTGAGCGATGTGCGGGGCATCTGATGGAGATGTTTGCTTTTGAAATTCAAGTAAACAATTAAATGTATATTAAAGAATAAACCTCATCTGAAGAAACACATTTTTAACATTCCTTTTTGAACCTACAGTGAACCAAGTCAAGCATCTCTAGCGTCCAAACTCACACTTCCTGTGAACAAAACAGTTCCTTTAACTCAGTCCGGCTCTCAGAGTCAGAGCAATACACACACACACACACACACACACACAAACACACACAGATCCACAGTTAGTAATAAGTTGTTGTCGATAGCACCTTTGCAGCTACATGACATTTGCAATTAGCGGACTCGCTGCCCGCTTGTGTTTGCGAGCGTGTCATTGAGAGCGCAGATTAAAGGTTAATTCCCATTAATACCGACTGATAAACCAGACCTGACTTATCGATCGCTCGCTCTCCGCCTCTGCCTCCCACTTTCTCTCCTCCTCTCCCCTGTGCAGCCTCACAAAAGTCCTCTCTCCCTCCCTCTCACCCTCTCCCACAGGATTATTCCCTCGCTCACTTTATTTCTGACCAGCTCCCCTTCAAGTAGAAAAAGAGCCGATACGGAAAAAAATAAGAGAACAACAAAGTGCATCGAGCTGGAGAAGGCAGACGTCGATGGATAAAGTGATACAGCGAAGATATAGAAACTGAAAAATAGAGCAAAATAGAGAGAGGACAATGAGAATTTAAGTATGAGGATTTAGAGCAAGGAAGTGGGAGGCTATTAAGTGAAAGTATGAGAAGGAGAGAGTCATAGAGACAAATTACATCTAACTGAATCAATCTTCCTAAAAATGGTATGAAAATTCAATAAAAACTTACAAATCATCACTGTTTCTGACTTCCTCTAGCTTGTTCTCTCTCGAGTGCCCTACAGGCCAACACACATCACACACATGATTATTTGTGTGTGTGTCTGTGTGTTTGTGTGCATTCACAAGTGCTGGACAGTAAAAAGTGCTCTTTCTATTGATCGGTGCAGATGGTGCAGGTGGACATCTGAGTTCTTTTCACAGCTATTGTCGATCTGCTTTCATGAACGAAAGAGGGCTGCACCCGGCTGTGTGCTGATGGATGACCGCTGGGTCCAGGTGTGTGTGTGCGTGTGTGTGTGTTTGTGTGCGTGTCCCTGTGTTTGTGTGTGTGTGTGTGTGTGTGTGT
>CAEMYA010000414.1:837998-870886 GCA_903131615.1 Diplodus sargus | reverse complement strand
CTATCCTCCCTTGTTTTGGTCTCCATTCATTCCTTCTTAGCATTCACTGCCCTGCTGCTCTCATGCAAACTGCAGAAGCCTCAATAAAGCTTTCAGAACACATAAACACACACACACACACACACAACCTCTGGCCCTCACATCCTGGGAGAACTCACAACCTGTTCTCTTTATAAACAAATTTGATTTCTCGCAGTCACCGGCTTCTTTCAGTCATCCTCGATGGTTTTCTTTTTCTTTGTTAAAGACTCGTCTGACTCCTGACCTGAGGCTCCTCCGCGCACAAACACACGTCCTCTGGCTTTTAGATCACTTGAACTTGTTCTCTTTTAAAGTACTAGTGGATGTTTTCTTCCACATTAATCTGTTTTCTCTATTAAACATTCATCCTCCAGCGCCATCGTCTCACCTTCGACTCTCTAACACACACTCACATACACACACACACACACACACTAATCTCTCACCTCACAACTTTGGCTTTTTACCTTCCAAACAACCGACTGCACCTTTACAGACCGGCACATTTTTTCGTTTGCTCTTTCAAACACAGCATTCACATTGACATAAAACATACAAACACATCTGCCCCAGCTGTGTGTTAGACTCACAAACCTCCGTCCGTTTCCTCTTATTATCCAGGCCCACTGAGGTGGCAGTAATGCCATTTAGTATTTAGCCAGTGAGTATGTTTGCCTGAAGGATGTGTGTGCGTGTCTGCTTGTGTGTGTGTGTGTGTGTGTGCATATGTTAGCATATGTTTTTTAAATGATTTAATGGGAATGTTTAAGGATCTTGGCATGTTAGCTGACAGTGGATTTAATAGAAGATAACTAAGAGACAACACAGGAACACACACTAATACACACTGTGGTGACGCCAATATGAAAAATAAATGAAGGAATTAAACATAAACCGGAAAAAAAAATAAAGCAAATTGATAAATTATTTATAATCAACAAGTGAGACGAGTTACTGCCTGCTTCTTTCATTGATAAAGGCAGAAAGGGGTCGAACCGGCCAGCAAACCAGCCGTGGCGAACAGTAATTCATGGTTTAACGGTGAAGACAACATCTGACACGATCCCTCGTTACGTCAGGATGTCATAAAACTTTGTCTCTTCTTTTATCTTCTGCTTGAAAGACCTCTTGTAGGTTTGGGTTTTACTTTCCACCTCTGACATAGAAGCTGTTCATCTTTGGACACACATGAAAACACTCAGCAACATTTGCTTGGTTTGCTTCCACACACACACACACACAGAGGCACTTGAACAGCGAGTCACACTCAGGATCAGTAGATGTTATCTAAGTGAGCAGTAAACAGACTCTTTAGAGCCGCTCGCCTCGGGGTGCCTCCCTCCGGTTTGTGACTCTGTGGGTCCTGTCGCACTGTGTTAGCTTTGGCTGACATGAAAGGCTCTAATGGCTGCTATCGGCGCCCTGAGGGAACGGAAATCTTCACATGAGAAAGAGAACGGAGGATTCTGTTTTAATAAGTGTTATCATTAGGGGGATGTGTTTATTTAAGTGTGTGCGAGGGTGTGTGCGGGGCAGAGAGATTTTTCTTTTTTTCTTGAGCCGTGTGTATGTGAGCGTTTTGTGGACCGAAGCCAGGTTGCTTGCGTAACGTAACCACGAGTGATATTGAGTAAGTCTGATCCATGTCGTCCGACCACACGTCTAACTGGACCAGATGGGAGCTGAGGCGGAAAAATTCAGTTTTGAATGCATGAATTCCCCGATAAGCTCATAATTCAGATAGCTGTGTTCGTTAAGGGATTCTGTATCACTTAAGACTGTGAATCGTAGTTTGATGTGATTTTAGCGTGTGGTGGTGGTGCTGTGTTCTATTTTTGGGTTAGGGTTATAGTTAGGTTAGGTTAGGTTAGTTAGGTTATAGTTTATGGTTACAGCATTGATCTTGACTGTTTGTCACAGAGAAAACCTCATCAATTGATGAGGTTTTCTCGCTTTCTGTCCTGAACATCAGCTGAAATAAAGGATGTCATTGCTCAAATCTATACTTTTGGAGGTGGAAATCCTCTGACACCGAGGTCCGTCCCAATATTTTTTCCTCTCACACGAATGTTCCACAGCCGTGTGTGTATACGAACGCATAACATCAGTTTTTATAAGCACTGTATGGTTACAACCTCCGTCACCATAGTACGGATCGCTTGTGAGCCAAAAACTTGATATGCAATACATGACTTTGATCAACGTTTCTGAACTTCACACGTCAACTTTTTCCATTTCACAATGTCACTTACAGCCCAAAAGTCATAATTTGCCAGACAAAAGCAAATATAAAGTAAATTTAGTTGGGAAATCCCTCGAGGTTATTAATTTAGTTTCAATAGTTTGCTCTTCTTTTGCAAAATATGTCTGATCTTTGCCATCTTGCCCACACACACACACACACACACACACACACATTAACATTCTGTGAGAAGTAATTGCTATTCTGCTTATTAAGTTCGATGAGAATGGTTTTTTTGACAGCAAAACAAATTACATTAGAACTACAGTGACAACAACAAGGAGAAGGCCTTGTAATTTCTCCATCGGCAGCTATTAATTTGTCCACAATAGCTGCGGCTTTCTTAATTGAAAGGAAAAAAGAAGCTAAATGAGTCTGAGAACTTGTCAGTGGGGCTTTTAAATAAAGAGTTGGAATAAGTTGGAAGCAGCACACTGACCCAGAGGCTTTTTTCTGTTGCTGGAATAACATGTTTGATCCAAAAAGAAGCAGGAAATGGAGGGGAAATGTTCTGCAGACTCCCTCATAGATTAAATATTTAATTGTCTGTGGACCATCAACAATCAGATTTCTGCTCCGTTCTCTCGCCACTGACATGATTTCACTTTTTAATAAATGATTGTATTTGACAAGTGCAAGGTGAAAAGTTCATCACAGCCGCTCAAAGCTTTCCAAAATAAACATGCTGGAGCCGGGTTGGTGTTCAGTGTTTGTGTCGGTTCTCACCTCTGAAACAACCCTTACCTCCCTTATACACGGAGGTAAAACACTGCACATCACTCATACCAATCATATCCGTTAAGTGTCCAGACACCACACATAAATAGGTCGGGTGTGTGAAATGAAAGTGGTGGCGTTTGGCCAAACAGACCACAACTTTTACCCAGTGGACTGGTGTTTTTGTCCACGGTCATCAAATGCTACGTCAGTTTCCTTAAGCAGCAAACTAGGAAGCTTTACCTGCCCCTTCAGTGTCAGTGCTGGACATGAAGAGGTCCACAGTCAAGTTAGCAAAACTATATGCTGCATCCGTTAAAGACTTTCAAAATAAAGCTTGCTCTCAAACAGTTCACTGATTATGCCACATACTGTAATGACTTGATTTAAGTCGTTGAACGGTTGCAGTCTGGTCAGGGTTAGGCACCAATTGTACTTGGTGTTTACAAAAAGATCTCATAACTTATAGTAATGTAAGTTAACTAATTAATTAATCATAACGTAACAGTGCAACACAACAAATGCAATCAAACACAACGAACACCACGTAACGCAACTCAGCGTAGCATAACCAAGCGTGGCGTAACGCAAAGTAGTGCAATGCAGCGTAACGCGTAGCGCAACTCAATGCAAAGCAAAGTAAAGACACTTAATAGAAGTTGATGGAAACGATTGCCGAATTAACTACATGCGAGTTACTTTTGTGATTCAAATTAGGCAACTTCAACTACTTGAAGAAGGTCAGGAGGGTAGCAACAAGACGCCATCTTTGTTTGAACCGATGGCTGTGACTTATATTTCAAAGTGAACTTTGTTAAGTAAAATATTGACAAACATGGCTTGTGTCATTTAGATAATGCGCAAATGCTGTGGTTGTTCTGTGTGTGTGTGTGTGTGTGTATGTATGCGTGTGGCATGTTCTAGCCGTCATATCAATATTTAATCAAAATGGATACAGAAATGTTAATTAGCCGAGATGAAGGGGATTCTGCTTGTTTTGGTGTCACACTAATACATGCACGCACACACAACACAGATACATAGATCCACGTGCAAACCTTTACAGCTGCAACTCAAACACCCGCGCACTGATACACACATACGGTAAATACATGAGCACATCTGCACCGCACTCTCTACATCACACACACACACACACACACACACAGAGGCTCGTGCCAATGTTCCCAGACCAGAGTAGAAGTGAATGTTATGCTTTCATTATGCAAATCCTCTGACACAGAACATGTGTGTGTAATTATGTTTGTGTGTTTGTGTCAGTGAGACGCAGGAATGGGCGGTGTTGTACTGATTTCCAGAACTAGATCGGGGGCATTGACACACACACACACACACACACACACACACACACTCACTCAGGGTCTCGCCTACCGCTGTGAGCCACTTCTCCCTCTCATGCCCCGATAGCGCTTCTTAAAATTGCAGATCCGATATTGAATATTGATGTTGCATCCCCCCCCACTGCCCCCACTCTCCTGTTTATAACTCTGTTCTAATGAGATCACTTTGATTTCTTTTCATTTCTAATGAGATCACTGAACAACGAGGGGGCGATAAAGGCTAATTATCTCAGTATTGATTAATTTATAACAGCTATTTTCATATCTGTAAGAAAAACAGTGTTTTTCTTGGTTTTCACACACTGCTGGAGGCTGTTTTTCAAACAGAATACAGATAGGACAGAGCAGCCTTTTTTTAATTCTGTTTCCCAGTTGATGCAAGTCTTGCTTGGAGAAGCATAATCAAAACCATACCAAACATTTCTTTCATTTTATATTCTTGGGTATATACAGTATGTTGTTATTGCGCTGACTGTGGGGACGTCTGACTTAAGTCCAGAAGAGTGATTTACGTAGTGAACATCATCTTATACAAGAGACAGATCAAAATAAATAAGACATAATCATTTAATGTTGAATATAAAAAATATAGTTAACATAGTGATGAGCAGAGAAACACTTATATACAGTCACAGGAGTGTGTTGTGAAACAGCTGTCGTTTGGTTTAGGCACCACAAGTAGCAAAGATCGTGATTTGGTTTAATTAAGCAAGTTAGTTCCGTAAAAGTTATGCTACGTACACGAAACAAGTGTCCTTCGGTTTCACGCGAGAGGCGAACACTGGTCTCTGGTGAAAGTTTTGTAGTCCTGACCTGATCTATCTGCCTTTTCTCCAATCAAAATGACTACAAACACTACAGGGTCGCCACTCTATACGTTTATACTGTAGGCTCGGACAGGCTGGGAACTCTACATCAATTATTACGTTTCAGACATTGCTGGTGCTTCAAAAGGTTTTTTGTTGGTCAGAAGATCCTGAAAGTTCAACTGAGACGTGACAGTGGTGTTGTGAGGCTGTACGAAGGTATATCGTGATCGTGATATGAGACTATATATCATAGATTTGGTATTTTATTATATAGTGTGTTTTCTTTTCCTGGTTTTAAAGGATACGTTACAATAACCTTAGCTGACTCTTCTACTTGTGCAAATTATTACATTATTTTGAAGCCCTAGTTTAGCTGCGCTTTGAGCTAAATGCTAACATCAGGATGCAACAGTAACAAGCTTACGATAACAATGCTATCAGGCTAACTTCATTCACACCATCTTAATCTGTGCTAAATAGAGCTAAACACAAAGAACAGCAACTAATAAACGTTTCCTCTGATGATGAGGATACATTTACACTCCGTGATGTTCAGGATTTATTTTGGTATTTCACATTTAGATCTCTGTAATTCTCCAAACGCTGACTATAACTACCTCATTTACATCATCTTCAGCTAGTCTCTACTATAACGTAGTACCTAAAATGTGCTAAATGTTTTTCCTGCCATGCTGCGAAAGTCTCAGCACGTCCTCGGGCTTTGGTTTTGTTGTAATCCACAGCCGTGTTACGGCTAAAGTTTTATTCTCTGTTTTTTTTTTTCTTGATGAAGTCTGAACTGACAAATGTGCTCTCAGGAGATGACAGCAACAAAGAGGCGGATAAAAAAAACTAAACAAAAAAAGTAAGCATTAAGTGATTTCATGAATAAAGCAATGACGTTCCCCCATTTCAGATGCTTCAAAACAAATTAAAATGGTTGTGTGTCAAAGCATATGTCTAATTAGGGAAGCGCGGTTCTGTATGTGGATGTGTGTGTGCAGTGCTCGAGGCTAGCGGAGAAGGCTAATGCGGTGGAAAATGTGTCTCAGCCGGGCCATGAAATAACGATGAGACTCTGTGACTTAATCATGTTGACACATAGAGCTTCATCTTTGTCTTCTCCCTCTCTATCTCTCTCTCTCTCTCATATAAAGGCACACTCTCTCTTCCTCTCACTCTGCTTCTTTTCTTTCTCTCTCACTCTCTCCCCCCTCTGCTCTCCTCCCTGATAGACTGTGACAGGGTCTGTCTCGCACTCGCTTTTTCAATTCATGCTGATAACTTAATTAGTGTAATATTGTTACCACAACAGCTTGTAAAAGCGCTGCTTTCAAAAACAAAAAACACTTCTTGGAAATTAGAAACCTTTTTGAAGTGATTAAATATGTGTTGTAAGCACAAGTATGATGAATAACGTTAAACCCCATCAAATCATTTTCATCGCCAGCATTAGACATTCACTGTGGTCGCATTCTGTCGTTCCCTTCATGAGGCAGTTAATTAATTCCAAGTGATGCTGGTGAAGTCAACCTTCCCCAAATCTAAATTAAATTGCATCCGCACCCTTGATTGTGTAAAACATGGACGGAGCGTTCAGGTTTTGAAAAGTGAGGCAGAGCATTTCTTTTCCAGTCAGGGACGACGACTTCACTGGTTTCAAAAAAGAAGTCTAATGAGCTCATGAGAAAATTGACCCTCGTTCTCATTTGATTTATTACCTCAGTTAACAGTTTCCTAATGAGATTACGGTCTCAATCACTAGCTTTATGCCTTCTTCAATACAGCGTGATGTTCATTTTGTTAATTATGGTCCCGACTAGATATTGAATGTAAAGATGGCAAGTCTTTGGTCCAATGTGACCTGCTTGCATTGCGCATATGCGTGTGTCCTAGCTTCAAGGTTTAGTTCCTGCTCATGTGGCCAACTGAATACGCACGGTAAAGTTTCTGTCGCTGGCCTCGCCTCCGAGTTCCCGCTTTGCCGATAGACTTTACTTTGTGGTGACGTTACACACTTTCAAAGGCTGATAGTAGAAAGAGTCATAATTGGCTTTCGTTTGAAGTTCAAGCGCTGTTTTATGATGGTTGTCTGTTGGGAAATGTTTCCTGGACCACAGGGGAATTTTAAGCTACTCTGATTGTCTACTGGGGAAAAAAAATGGAAACAAGATGGTGCAGCGCTGCCATATGCAATTAAATAAATAGTATATTCACACGTAATACATTGACGATAAAGCAGGGCATGCTTTAGGGTGTGGCTAACTTGGGATTAACAAGTATCCTCCGGTTGTCGGTCAGATCTGATCAGAATATCCTCCTTCCCGCTTGGCAAAATGAGGTCACTTCTGGCTCTAAGATGGCGACGGCCATAATGCCAAACTCAAGGCTTAAAAAGACAGTCAGAAAGTCCCAAATCCAATGGTTGATGTCACAGACAGACAAAGGGGTTCACAGGAAACAGCTCATGGATGGTGGACATGGTCTGTGCATTATGAAAATGAGAGCTGTTTTCTGGTATTTGGAAGAGGAGTGTCTTTTCATCCCAACACTTGGCTACATTTTCCATCGTTGAGTGGATGTCTTTTAATTGGATGTATCACCAAAAAAGTCTGAGGTTCAACTCCCAAACCCCCAAACTTCTGTAAATCTTTTCTAAAATCTTTTTCCTCTCTCTCCATTCAGGTGGCTGTACATTCGAGGAGTCATACAGCAGCTGTGGGTACAGCGTCTCTCTGGGAACCAATGGATTTACCTGGGAACAAGTCAACTCCTGGGAGAAACCCACCATGGATCCTGCTCTGCCTACCGGTAGGATGCTACAAATATCATATATCTGTGTTTCCCGCTCCGTTCTGTCAATTCAAACATTCAGATCAGGTGGGAACACATACATTACCAGATGGGTCACATAGAGTTGTGATTTTAGGTATCACAACTGATCCCACCAGGTTAGAAAAGGTCCTTTCCAGTCTGGTCCAGTTGATATCGGTATTGTCCAAACAGGAATCAGGACTTCAAACAGCTTCTTTTGTGTTTTATTTGAAAATATGAAATTCCATTTTTTTTTTAAATTTGGATCAATATCACATTGTGTTGTCATTCATGTGTTACCTAGCAACTCCACCTGATTGCAAAAACTAACAAATTGGTGTGTGTTGGTGGAAACAGTCATTATGTTTGGCTGTCTATTATTTTCTGGTTGATTTTATGTTCTAATCCCAACTTTAGGCTCTTACCGATCAGAATAGATCATCAAGGTTGATAGTGACGCACATATCTCTGAAAAGAACCTGCTGATATTCAGTTTCTTTATTCTTTTTACTGATTTTAAGCCAGAAATTACAAATCAATCACAAGTTTTTACTGTTTTGGCCACTTCAAGTAAACATGTTCATCAGTGTTTGCCTCGGCGCCACAATGCCTCTCATCTACTGGCCCATTTAAGTTCCCTACGTCATGTTGTGGTGGTCGTATTTAACATTTAAACAAAACAAAAAAAAAACCCTCCCTCTTTCTGCATCAGGAGAAAAGGTTAACATGCAAACTGCTCTATCCTCCTTGTATCTCCGTCCGTCTGAGTTGGCATGCTGATATAACTCGGCGGACAGATCGTGACGTGACCCCAGCTGGGTCCCTCTCTCCGCCTGTCAAACGCCAAATGGCAATCAGACGGCCCGTCTATCCGTCTCATTCTCTCACACACTTCTGCCCTTTCGCTCTCTCTCTCTTTCTGTCGCCCACTCTTTCACTTTCTAACATACACACACATTTGTCCCCCACCCTCTCCCTCCCTCCCT
The DNA here is from genome assembly GCA_903131615.1 of Diplodus sargus. Lineage (NCBI taxonomy): Eukaryota > Metazoa > Chordata > Actinopteri > Spariformes > Sparidae > Diplodus > Diplodus sargus. Next base: position 861,936 of record CAEMYA010000414.1, on the reverse strand, counting down.
CTCTCACACTTTCTGTGTCGAAGCTTTTCCTTCCTCCGTCTTTCTCGTGTCACCTCCTTTTCCTCTGTCAACTCACGTATTTGACTGACGTGCCTGTTTGTCCCAAGCTGTATTTTTCCAAGGCGTTGTTCAAATGTAAATTATTTGAACGCCAGTGAGGGCGTCATCTTTATATTTCTCTCTGAATTAATCTGCCACACTCTTGAATATGTTGTCCATATCTCACGCAGCCTTTTGAGGATATGTTGTATCCGATTGTTTTTATAGATTTTAATGTGACTGCAGTCAGAAAGTGACGTCAGCTGACTGCGAGTGCACCCAGATAGAATAAGTCAAATTTAGTCATGATAATAGTAATTTACTGTGCTGTTTGCAGAGGGAGAGCTCATGTGAACAAAGGAAGTTCCTCTGAGTCAACCATTAACTTTCAGCATTTGACTCAGCTGCAGTAACAGTAAAGACTAACCAGAAGTTATAAGTAGAAGTAAAAAAATAACATGTTACAATATAACTCTGGTCAAAGTGAAAGTCTTCCATAAGAGTAGTACTTAAGTAGAAGTCTTAGAGTATCTGATATTAATGGTATTAGTCAGTTATCCATATATTTACATGTATCTATCAGTCATCTGATAGTATACAACTGATTATTTGATCCAATATTCATCGGTTCTCTAATTATCGTAATTTCTCATTGTCAATGAAATAAATCAATTTAATGTGCTACTGTAGCTCTGATGCAGCATCCAAAGTAACTAGCAACTAAAGTTACCGAAATAAATGAAGTGAAGGGAAAAAATACAATATTTGCCTCCCAAAAAAGTGTAAAGTAGCATGAAAATAAAAATACTAAGTACAAAGTCGGTCAGGTCAGTTTTATCTATATCTATTTAAATAAATTGATATGATACATATCTGTTCAAGTCATATTACCACCCTCTGACCTTAGACCCTTGATCTGAATAAGTAAAAACTCAAAAAATAAATCTTTTAGCAGGAAGACAAATGGAATAAACAGAGAAGCGATCCCTCTCCCAGGAGGAACAGACATGCAATAGTTGTTAAGTGCAACAATAATCCCAGTACACACAGATTACCTTGCCGATATTTCTGATAGACATAGATGTTTGAAGAATATGGATCGAGGAGAACAACTGAGCTGAGGAGTGATGCCCTCTCCACCGCGGCCACCTAGAAAAAGGGGGCGATCGTGTTTAATCTCCCTGTCGGCTGATTTAAGTGAACACCTCACAGATCAGTATATTTCTGTCTCTCTCACTGTTCATCGCATCAATCTCCTACTGCAGCCAAACAATCCTCCCATCAGATATTATCTCTCAGTCATGTCAATTATTGCCCTCATGCATCATCATCGCTCCCTCCCTCCTTCCCATCATTGTCTCTGACGTGCCAGAAGTGGTGGAGGGGGAGATCCGTCAGCCTCTCACCAGGCCGAGCGCCCGCTCTGAGGATCTGATACGACTGAGCGGACATGAGCGCCACGCCAGTCCGCGTCTCGCTCACCATACAGTGTATGTCTCATGTCAGTTATCTGTCTCATCTATCGTCGCGGGGCGGTGGTTGTCAGGGGCAATAGCCATCAGGGCCTATAAGCCCTCCTCATCATAGACAACTTATCGACTGCACGCCGGCCTGACAGCTGTAGATCTGATAAGCCAGGACAAGAACAAATTGTCTGTCAGTCTCTTTGTCCGCATCTCGCTTTTAGTCATTTTTTTCACGATTTAAAGTCTGCAGATGTATTGGACGGCTTTATTAAAGTGTCAGCACCATGTTGTGTCAATACATTACTGTCAAAAGACTCGCAACGCTGACAAATGGAGCTTTCATTCATATTCATATATATTATGCCTAAAGTGCGATGTTCTGTTAACAGAAAATAGCTGATAAAAGCCGCTGTGTTTCCAGTCTCTGAGAGCTTTAGCTTGGGATATTTTGAACTCGGCACATTGATAAGTACGTGTTTGTTTCAACAGCATCCTCACAAAGCCCAGAATGATCAATCTCCTGGACAGTGAAGTACTCTTAAAATGCAAATACTGTACACAGAATGTGTTTGCTGATGAAGGTTTCGGATCGTCGTAGTCCAGCCGCCTGGAAAAAATGTTGGCAGTTAGGGTTAGGTTTCTGCAAACACCTGAAACATTTCTGCAATGAGTTCACCTCACTTTGACTCTACATCTGACTTCCATACATGGAGGCACAGAGGGCGGTGTTACAAAAAGTCAGTGATCACAGTCCGAGATTTGGAAGACCACTGGATATTCTTCAGGATACCTTGGTTTAATTTCAACAGCAAAAAAATGGAAAACCTTGTGACATTTGAACCAAAACATGTCATTTTACCCACCCTGAGGCTTTTGTGCCTAATCCTAACCAGACCATAAGCACAGCATTGCGACAACATCAAATTGAATATAACTAATATCAACATAAAGATGTTCCAATATTAATCCTGGCGACTGTGTTGTCTGGGTACACCACATTAGGCTGTATGTACTGTTTTTAACAACCTTTGTGAATGTACTCGTGTTCATATGCCTTCCATCACCAGACTGTTAAAGTAAAGCAGGGTTAGCGGAGTTGCTTTTAGCAGGTGCTCATGAAACATAGCACTTATCTTATCAAACTCATACAGAACGATTTAGTGTTAGTTTTTTTTTTTCCAAAAACGTTATATTCGTTGACCGGAGATCTAGCCATTTATTAAGCCATGGAGAAAAAACACAAAAGCAAGAAAAAGCCTTTCATTTATCATATTACACTTTTTTTTCCAACACTTGACTGTAAAAGTAAAGTTGTAGAGAATTCCTGTAAAGCCAGTGAGCACGGAGAGAAAACCTGTAAGTACGACCGAGAATCTCGTCTGAATGTTCCTTTGAAACTGAAATCTGTTGGGAAAAGAAGCTGTTTAAAGGAAAAGGGTTTTTTAAAGGGGCTATTTGACATGAAAAATCTCTCAGAAGAGTTCCTTGAAGTCGAGGCTCAGTTTAAATGCTGAAGTCTTCTTAAGGGTTTGCACATCGAGTCCCGAATGATTCCAAGCCGACGCTCTCTAACGTTGCAGATGTTTACCAGCGGTTTATGCCGCGGCGTGTACGCATGCGGACCAAAACAACCCTCCCGCTTTTGTCTCTTTGCCTCCATCATCGACACGGTTATCACATAATCCTCTTTTCCCGCCTCACCTCCATAATATTGATGCGGTTGATACGGTTGTCACAGAGCACGGGCCCACACTCGACAGCTTGTAGATCTGACAAGATTGGATTGGCACCATCGCTCTCTCCATCGCTCTCTCTTTACCTCCGCCGAGACATCGTTGTCATATCAGTCCATAGCGCTGACAGTTTGTAGATCTCAGGGCCGGGCGTGATTGGATTGGAACGAACGCCTTGTTAACTTCTTCCCTCATTGTTTTTGTATCGACACGGAAATTGTGCATCCCTCGGCCTTGGCGATTTATGAGTGTTACAAGATTCCCATCTCTCATCACCTGTCTGAAGACATAATAACCTTGTAGTTTCTATTGTGGAGAGTGCATCTGCATTAGAAGCACAAACATGCAATCTGACACAGTGTCAGGGATAAAACACGATGCAAAGCCACGTTCCTGTTGATCTTACGTAATCGTGATGAGCCTACATGTTTCCTGTAGCGTAAATTAAAGGTCACATATGTGAGATTTTACAAAGAACCTGAAATTGGAAACGGCAAAAGAAAAAAATGGAATATGTTAACTGGTTTTTGCTGCCGATCATAAATAAATGCATTTTTCCTTTTTATTGGCCCTTTTTATGTGACAACATTCGGTTGCTAAGCCTGACTGACACACCCTTTTGAAATGCACACCTCTTAGCTGAGCTCCGGCTCGCGTTTTCTCAAAATAACAATAAACATGAGTTAGGAATAAAAAAAATAAAAAAAACTGTCACCACAGTAAATTCATTTCACTGTCAAACTTCTGCAAACCTGCAAATCGCCAAAAGAAAAGAGAGGCTTTTCGGCTTTATACTCCCTGCTTGGCCCTGCACACACACACACACACACACACACACACACACACACACACACACACACTCATATCTCATACCTCTTATTACCTTCAAAACCCCAGGCTGAGCGAGACAAACTCACACGAGCAGCAAACATCAGACATCAAAGCCACTCGATGTTTTCGGCACCCATCAACAAGGCCACAATCTGCAACGTGAGGAATGATCAGAAAGAGAATGGGGGGAGTCTGGGTGAGGAGGGGGGAGAGAGAGAGAGAGAGAGAGAGAGAGAGAGAGAGAGGAGACAAAACATTCACAGAGAAGGAGAGACTAAGAGGATGATCGACAGCCTCTTTTTTTTTTATTCGATAAATAAACTGAAGAAAAATCGCCATCTGTGTACATCAGCGTCATATGAAAGGCTCATCAAAGAAAAGGTGCGAGTTTTGAATAGATGTTTGTGTGCATGACTCGACTTATTACGTATGTCTGCGTGAATGCATATGCAAATAAGTGCACGGTCGAATAAAAGAATCAGCAGCGTATCTTATGCACTCGGGGAGAACAAAAATTAAAACTACATGTGATCGAGACAATGAAGCCTAATGGGGACGGCTCTTTCGCGAAGGAAGAATGAAGACAAAATGAGGTAAAAGACGCAGTCGAATACACAATGAGTGGAAGTTTGAGTTTTTCCACCATTAAGACAAGAAAAACTAAAAATGGAGTGACTTCAGACGGAGTGAAAGTGAGATGACTCTTGACGGGAGGCACAAATAGCCTATGTTGGAAGTGAAATACAAAGACTTCACAGAGCCATCTAAATGGAAAAGACACAAAAGGCGGTGACAAAGGCAGATAGGCAAGCATCCATAAAGACGGACGAGGGAGACGGACGCTGTGAAAGAGAACCACAAGAAAAGGAGACGAGGACAGAGACAAACTCACAGACTGACACAAAAGAGTTTTCCCTTTAAGCCTCTCACGGCTTCCTGTTCCGAGCCCATCCGTCTGAAAAAAGGGGTAATTTCCAGTACGGCCATTTTGGAAATACTTAATGACTTAAAAGTGAGCTTAAAAGTCGTACTGCCGGTGAAGGTCTTTGTTGTCCACAGCAAAGACTCTGAAACTCACAGGGAAACAGCCCTGAGTGATCACACATCAAGTTTTAATCATTAACAAAAAGATGTTAGCTTGCTTTCGTCACTAGCTAATGGTTGACTTCAGGTCTGTGGAGCTTCCCTCAGGTAACGTGCACTGCTTGTTCGGAGCTTTAGTTCCTGTTTTGGTCCTAACAATTCTGAGTAGCAGCTTCAAAATTAGCCTTAATAAACACATTTTCATTTTTAGTTTTCAAAGTAGCCTGGAAGCTAGTTCGTCAAAGAAACTGCATTGTGGTTATTTGACCATAATTTAGCAACCTAACAAGCCAATATCTCAACATACGATAGAGCTAATGTTAGCGCAGGAAATAGGCGGATGAGGCCTACATGGTGGAGGACTCAGGGGGGAAAAAAGGACACTTTATTGTGTTTTATGTGACCTAGGCGTGTCCAAGAGGGCACTATCACAGACCCCAACCCATCCAACAACCTATTAGAGTCAAGATAGTTGAGATAAAATTTGTCAGAGAGCTGTGGGACTTTAAGTCTGAAAACTTTCTGTTTTTGAACACATATATATCAAAGTAGAAAAGATGGAAAACTGATGAAAAGAGTTTTTTTCCCCCCTTTCAAAAGTCAGGCAAGTCAAGCAGGTAACAGGAGATGATAACACCTTTTGCAATAAGTCCTAGCTTCTGATCTAAATGGAGCTTCTGGTGTGTGTAAGAGGCTAAAAGCAGCGTCAGTTTGAGAAAGTCTCCTCGCAGCTCCGCACAGATCTGATGTCACCTTCTTAACGCATCAAACAATTTCTCACACATTCGGATGTTTTCTGCATTGTTTTCATGTTTCCACCGCTCGGGGTTCGACCGGCATTACATCACTGACTGCAGAGCTGGTGCCCTCCCACTGAACCAGCTCCTAACAATCACACACGGTAGTCGATGGAAACAAACTTTAATTTACTTTTTCAATTTTCTCGATATTTCGGCTGAGATTTGCGTTATACTTGGATGGACGGCTTTGCTGCAGATACAAAAAGCGAAGGAGCGGAGAGTTGGAGAGGTAGGAGGGCTCAGCTGGGGGATGACCAGAGCCTTAATTCTCTCACAGAGGAGCAGTCAGAGAAGAAATAGATACCTTTCGCTCTTATTTCTCCTCAGGTGCTCTCTTAGAAAAAAGCCCCTCAGATGTCTGGTCTTTGATTTCTAACTTTCTGTATGTGTGGACTCACTGCTGTTGTCTTCCCTCTGGTTCTGCATCATATATTTATTTGGCAGATATTGTATTTGATCTGGAAGGATGCGGCGTTCAGAATCAGTAAGACCTCATGCTGCAGCAGAGCGGCAGCTGTGTGTCTGCCGGGTTTTTTGAAGTGACAGAAAACATGTTAATTTGCGGTTTTGAACAGTGACAGACAATCTCCCTCCGTGAAGTAGATCGAGTAGATGCAGATTTAATGATCCCTGAAGGGAAATTGGGCTGTTGCGGCAGCTGCGGCGGGGAAACAGATAAGTCGAGAATATGAATAGAGTGTTCGAGATAATGTGGAGAGTAATTACATGAGAAGAAAAACACTGGATTAAAAATAACATAAAGATTAGAAGGCCCTCGCTGGCAGGTTTGCTGCTTATGAGTGCGAAATGATTCTGTGACACCTGATGCCACTCACAGTATCGGTTATATAAAACGACACACGCTGTTAGCTTCACACATAACATCACGCATGTGGACGCTACCACCAAGATCACCGAGACCCTGTTTCACATGACGTGACGTGCGGCAAACCTGCGAGATTTGCTGTGAAGATCGCAGCATACGGAGGCTGTTAGAGGTCTGAGCGCTGGCACAGGTGTTCTGGCAGATTAAACCTCCGCTCAAGTCGACGCTGGCAGTTGTTTTTCCTGACAATAAGGTGTCACCAAAATAAAACTCATCAGACAAATAGCACCGAACAAGGATCTTCGTCGCTCTGCCAGCTGGAGAGCGAAGGGGAGAAGCACGGTCTGTAGACGCCCACGCAGTTGTGAGAAGAGGTCTAATCAGGCGCATATGAGAACACCTGTGTGGTTGGACCCCGGGTGTGCAAGGGCCTATTAATACCTGCAGACATGCACTTGCTGATTGCATATTGTGTTCTAACTATACCACAGAGGTTGAGTCAAACTACTCCAAACGATACTGCACCGCTGCCTACGGATTCGCCCGACCCACGAGGTGTGAGTACCGTGTGGTCCAGAGTCAGGATGGCAGTGATGAATTGTTTACCTGTTAACCACTGAGAATGTAACCGGTCACGATTGTCGGCCCGCAAGTTCATTTGTATACAAAAACACTCTCTGCTGACGAAATTGCAAGAGCGGTCTGAGTGAGGTGTGCTAGAAGAAGAAGCTCAGTGGGTGAACATTTTATCCGAGGAAGCACCAACATCAAACAACAACAACAAATGTAAGTTGTAAATACTAGAAGTAGTAGAATGATGCTGCGGTTGGCTTGAAACCCTGCGGTCATGTCGCTGGTCTCCTGGGGGGGAGAAAGCACGATGCGTCGTTCTGAGGAGAGAACCCGTCAAAAGACCCGAGCTATCCTTTTAAAGGAAAACTGATGAGAGAACACAGACATTTCTGCAGTTACCTTGACTGAGTTCACCTGCATCCACATCAGGGTCGCCGTGGTCAGCTGATCCATTTTCTTCAGCTCCACCTATAGATATTCTCTATTCTTTCAACATTCGGTTGCTTTCAATATCATCCCCTTCTTCTCCCTCCCTCTCTCAAAGCGTCTGTCTTTACTGAGTCTTTTACTTCATATGTTTTACTTTTTCCTCTTTTTGCACAAATCCCCCCACTCTTCTTTCAGCCTTCTGCAGGCTGGCAAAAACTTGACAGCCAAATAAAAAAACATACAGTTGTTTTTTTCTCGTCTATTCCTCGAGGTTTAAGTGATTTTAAAAGAAAGCTAGCCAGGGCTCAGCTGACGATTGCCAGAGCTATGTGAGTGTGTGTTTGTGGGTGTACCCTGTCATTTGCAGCGTTGATGTTTTTGCACTGACTGACAGTCCGGGGCCCAAACCGCGTTGAAGAAAAAGCCTTACAGTTTTCTGCCTGTCTCCGTTCTCTCCTTTCATGACTTTCATTCTTTCATTTCGTACCTCTTCCCTCTCCCTCTCTCTCTCCGCACCTTCCTTCTCCCAGACATCCTTTCCTCCTGAGGCGTCTTTGTCCTAAATTTGCCTCTCGGTTTCCATCGATGTTATTTTTCCAGATTTGACAGCTTGACAGTAAAATATGTTTGAACTGCGGTGAACGTCTCAAGTTGTATTTTGACATTTTTCCTGTATCTCTGTGTGTTTTCATCTGACTCTGTGTGTGTGTGTGATTGTGTGTGTGTGTGTGTGTGTGTGTGTGCGCGCGGGTGTACACGTCAGTGCTTCCTCTTATTTTATCTTCGAGAGGCTGAAAACAAATCAGCACTAATCAGAGAGTGCCTCACCAATCAGTTGTGACACATATTTAACAAACACACACACCCACATCCATACACTTAGTGACGAACTGAAACATACAGTGTACACACACACGCACACACGCGCACACACACACACACTAGAACTAAAAACTGCCATCAGTAATAGACTTCAGAATTATAGCATGTCACAGCCAGACAGCGTTAATCGTGTGTGTGTGTGTGTGAGTGTGTCAAGTGGCTGCTGATGGGCACAGAGGTTAAATATCCAGTCCGCTTTCTGCGGTCGCCGCTGGTGATTCGAGGGCCCTTGTCGGGGGAAGACTTGATTGCATTTGTGATTTGTGGGCGGTCGTGAAGCAGCGAGGTTGGGTCGGAGAAATGACAAACGGCGCAAAGCGATAATAACACATTGACGGGGCCGACGGACGGCCGCTGTGTAAATACCTGCATTTTTTGCTGTTAACAGAGAGAAACTGCCAATGGTTGGAAGAGTGTAAAGAATATGGAGAGGTGGCACTCGGCAGCTCCGGGGTCACGCTGACGGACACACACAGTCGCCTTTCTAAAGTTTAACTGCAGGACTGAGTTTGTTCCGGCTGACAAAAACGCTCAGTTAGTTGAAACACACTGACATCAGCTGTGAATGGATAGAGTCTGTTAGATTAAAGTCACACATTATGGAGATAATTATGTTTTGTGCAGTGGACAAACACACAGCGAGTTTAATCCTTAGACCAGTCTGCATGCCATGTGGCCCTGAGTAATGACAAATTGAATTATTTAAATGCTTTATTGATGAAGCAGCAGCCACGAGCAGAGTACGTTTCATTACAATAATCATAGAAATAACAATGCAAGCTTTGTCTGGAGTCTGCATCTGGTGCTTCTTTGTGTAAAGGATTATGGTGACAAGAAAACAGCAAGACAAGCTGGAGGAATTGTATTTAACGTTATTATTTAAGGGGATTAAGTCTGAAATGTATCTGAAGGCATATGGGCTGATAATATGTGTTAAAGTGATGATATGCATATTGGATAAGAAACATGGATGTGATGATCAGCACTGGAGGAACAGAGCCGTGCATTTCTTCACTACAAGGAGCTGTCGCAGCGGGGGATTCTTGCAGTTTTACAGGCAGTATTTTATTTATTCAGTCCCCTTAAAAAAGTTATCGCTTCAAAGTATCTCAGCAGTTGATAAAGATGGAACCAGTCCTCAGAGTTCCTGTCGTTACAAGGTTTTGAAAATGGTGCAAAAGCAGTGCTGACCCAGTAACACCACCTGGGTGGATGTTGGCACCATGGTTCATCGTTTAAGAGCGGCAACAGGTGCGGTCTGTTAAACGCCTGAAGCGTTTAATTCAAGGAGCTCCAGCCAAGTGGCCGATAAATACAGTGTTTTATTTCAACACCTCTCTGCCAACTCATCAAATGTGGCAGTAAGGCCAGTGGCCTTAAGCGTCTATGGTTCACTTGCTTTGTCTCAATTCAGGGTTTGCATCCTTCGAAGGACTCGGCCTTTGCGGCCTTTGAAGGCGAGTCCTTCAGAGAGACCTTGTTAACCACGTCAGCCGTTGTTAAATGGGACGGTCTCGCCTTTGGACCATTTCCTGGTTGCGTCACCAGATGTTTTACCCATACGTCACGATTTCTGGCGCCCATGCCCGCGAAAGTGACGATCTACACCACGCGATGTCGCCACTTTCTCTCTTTCTTTCTTCTTTTTCGGGTGCGCAAAGAATATTGGGATATGTGAGGCCACGAAGGATCGTAGCGGTGCATCCTCCAAAAACAGGGAAAAGGAGGACACATTTGTGGACTGCATTTGGAGGAGCCTTTGGATTGAGACAGTCTTCGCGCAGCGTTGTGACATAATTGGTTTTCAAATGCTCCTCTGAAGGATGCGACACAGCATCTAACTTCCCCTCTAGCCTAAGTTTTGCCAGGAAAGGCTCCATGGGCCAATGAAATGTCAGGTCAGACTTTCAAAATAAAGCTTCCTGACAAATATTTCACATATTATGATTATTCAAGTGCTCGAATGATTGTGCTTTGGTTTGGTTTAGGCACCAAAACTCTAAACCTAGATCCGTCCAACCCCACAACCCCCTTTTGTTGCCTTTTGTTTCTTGCTTTTAATACCACTGCACTTAGAGAGGAGCTAAAAGAAGTAACACTAGAGGCGTTACTACAGTGCCAAATTAAACAGCACTGACCAGGAGGTTGTATTTGATGCATTGCCTGTTACAATTTACAAGTAATTGTCTCTTTTATTGTTCTTTGTGGAACGTAGTATTTTGATTGCACTAGTCATAACTGTGCAGCAGAATTAAAGTAGGAGAGCAACGCAGCGATCAGCTGGGATCTAAAGATTCAAGCTAAACTTTGTTATATTAATGCTGCCTCCTGCTGCTTTTCATGCGGTTTTACAGATCTGAAGACAACATATCAGCTGCATTTACCTCCAGCTTCCTTTTTGGTTCAGATATTTGGATAAAACATGGGTCCCTTTTTTTAAAAAAGACCCCCAACTACAAGTGTTTCTTCCGTGTAAAATCGCGCTGCCGTGCCTTCAAACCTCAAGTCGCAATGTAATTGGTGGGAAAAATGTGATCTCTAAAAGCAGAGAGGATAAAGGATTTATCTGAATACAGCATTCTCTGGCAAACTTTTCTCAGCTAAATGTGAGCAAGCAAAAAAAAAGTCATCCTTAAATTTTAAACAGCACTTTCCTTTTAGGATAAGCAAGGGTGATTTTGAAGCGTGGCTCCCGTTGAAAGATCGCTCTGAGAGCTGTACGGAGCTGTCAGTCTCTTTCACAGTGAAGCCATTACAGCAGAGTTATACCTCCACTGAGAGAGTGCGAGATGAAGATAGATGGATTACCTGAGTGGTAGAATCCCTTTGTACCTCCGAATAGAGCAGATAGAGCTGTCAGTGACAGACTCAGCAGGAGATAAGAGAAGCGGGATGAAGGGAAGGAAAAGGACGGGAAGACGAGTGAGGGAAGGAGGAGGGAGGGACGAGGGGGAGGCTGAATGGACGGTTGGCTGAACAGATAATTACTACGTATAAGAAGCACAGCTACGTCAGGGAAATACAGGAATTCGGGAGATTTTTCTTACACTAGTTAGGAACATCAGTGGGATACGAGTGGACTTGATAAGATGTCTTCCAGAGAAGCAAATCAGAATTCATGATAAATTCTCAAGAGGCTGTAAAAATCAATCATTCAACCAAATCTTTTACAGCTTCATTTGTTTGTTTTAGCTGTTCGAGTTTGATCTATCAGGCAGCTCTCAGACACAAAACATTAACAACCCAGGAAAGAATTTTGCATTTTTAAGATCACGAATACATTTCTTTGTGTGAGTTGACAACATAGTGGAAACCTTCACATGAATGGAAGCCAAGGAAACGGTCTCACAGCAAAGATTTTACAATAGAAACTTCTCAAACCGCTCCACCGTCCATCTGTAATCTCAGCATGTTTCAAACCCTCGTTCTGTTTTGCCAAACAGCAAAATAAAAATGCTTTTGTTCGACACCCGTCTCACCTGACATCAGCTCGATTCCATTCTGCAAACTGGTTTTGGACAGTTTCAGTTATGTCTGACAGCAGTGGATTGGACCGGGCGCTATGAGACTGAACTCCTGCCTTTCTTTTCTGGGTGTTCTGTGAGACTTGTGTTTTACTTGTGTTTTATCTTGGTTCCTTCTCAGAGAAATCCAACTGGTTATCTGTCGCTGGTGTCTCCCTTTGATTGATCCTTACAGAGAAAGTCAGACAGGCTCTCTGTGAGGCCAGAAAACGAGTTCTTGTTTGCAGTTTGGACAAGCTGAAGCCATTTAAACACATTATGATACAGTGTTCGCCTGTTTGACCAGCCGGGTCTGGTGACTAATTACAGCCATGTTTGTGGCCACCAGAACAGGTAATTAAAGCCAGAACATGATCTTTTCCTCAACCTAACCAAGCGATATTTGTGCAGAGGCCTAACCAGAATAAAAACACAACATAAAATAGAAAATTGGACCTTAAAGAAATGTGACATTGCTACGTAAAGTTTCAAAATATCCGTGGTTCACAGAAATGTACATTGCAAACATTTCTTCATCTTCCATCAGTTCCTATGTAGTTTGGCATCACAGCTCATGTGATTTTGTTTCTATTTGGAGCCATAAGTGACCAGATTTGGAGAAGTGGGTGAAGATTGTCATTTACAAGGTAACCTCACAGGATAAACTAAGCATAGCCTGCGTTATCATCAAATTAACCTTCAATGAGGCCATAATATGCAAATTCAACGTCATGCTGTCTAGAAAACTAACGACACTATTAATTAAGTCCATAAACTCATTAATAGATTGATAAATCACATGAAGACTGGGGTGATTTTTTTCATAAGCTTAAATACAGTCAGACTTCCTTTTGAATCCAGTGGAGTCGCCCCCTGCTGGCCGTTAGAAATGCAGGTTTAAGGCACTTTTAAGGCTCTGTTTTATACAATCAGGGGTAAAACGCTGTTCAGCCATTAGCATCCAACTAACTGCATGCTAGCTGTTCATTCCCATCAGCGGCGTCACACTTTAACAGACAGACGACCCTCTAAAGTCAGCTCGTAAACAGGGAAATCATGGAGTATCATTTCCTGTTTATAATTTACTGTATACAGTATTTATCTGTTGCCACCCCATTTGAGTGCAAACAAACCATTAATAACATTAATGCCAGTGCATCTGCTGTGCATTTATGTGTTTTCTCATGTTCTTATTTTAGACCCTGTCATCTCCACTCTCGCTCTCTCCCATGAACACAAACACACATACAGATACACACTGCATGTGCATGTGGAGTCTGTCTTTTTCCAAACAGGTCCAAGCAAACAGCAGATTGAATGAATAACACACACACAGCACACTCGCACGATTTATCAGGGGGAGCAATAAATGCCCATTTTTAAGACCAAGCCACCATATAAAAGCCTTGGATCACAGAAGTAATGGGTCCCTGTAGGCCAGTGATAACTCTCTCTGTTTATATGTGAGTGTGTGTTTGTGTGTGTGTGAGCGAGAGAGATGCAGACTGAAAGGGACAAACGCTGAGAGAAAGGCAATAATGCCTGAAAATGACGGACAACCTGGAAAGAGAAGGGGGTGATAACCAGGAGGGGGGCGGGGGGAAGAGATGGAGGAGCACGAACACATCATTGACAGCCTCTGTTTCATTTTCCATCTCTGCCAGCGCCGCCTAATCTGAGCCCCTGATGTGTTTCTTTCTTCATTTGCAGTTAGTGGTTAGATTATATACTCTACACCCAGCTGTGCATGGGCTCCATATTACTGTGCGCGTGCATGACGAATATGACTTGTGACGACTCTGTTGATGGTGTGTGTGTGCACGTGTGTGTGCACGCGTGTGTGTCTTTTTACACAGCAGCACCGGCACCCTGTTGCAAGAATGGCTGTTATATTCTCAGAGTGATTTTCTTCTTTAGGCAAATGGAGAGAAAATAAGTCCTGGGTGTACACGTCCCATGCAGAGAACACGGAGAGAAAACTATCTTGTGGCGTAATTCTGTTCGCTGGCTGAAACGTCCCGTAAGAATTCCAGCCGACTGGAACTTGAGGGCAACAAGCCAGATTCTGCTGTGGAAGTGAAAAAGTAGTCGCAAAAACTTGGACTACTTGAAAAACTACCTGGATTTTGGAGCTTTTATCATGCGGCACTTGAAAAATTCTGCAACTGTGTCTTATTTATATTTTTACTGTTATATTGTCCATTGCTCTTAATGTAGAGGTGGAATATTCATTGGAAATATGCCCAAAGATCTTTATAAAAGTAGAACCTATTGGATATTGTAGGATGCTACGACTTATTTTACTTTTTGATTACAGGACGTGTCTTTAAAATAGATTGTAATGTGATTTAGCTAAGATGGTTGCCATGTTATACCATTCAATGTTGCCAAATAATGTCACTATAGCTCTTCAGAACATCTTACCGTTTGAAAATAAAGGAAAACAGGCTGTTGGTATGATTGAAGTCCACTCGCCAGGATAAAATGTTTGCCAGTAACGTTTCTGCAAACCACAAATATGTTCAGATTTTGACACATATTATGGTCTCATTACATGTTTATGAGCTAGCTTTCATATCAGGAGTTATAGTGGATGGTGGAGTTACTTTATGAGAAGTCTTCCAACAGACCACAGTTTAAGACTGTGTTCCAACATTTGTAAGCGTGACGCCACTAGATCAGAGAATATGGACATTTTGTGCCAATCGAAGAAGATACTTGGAGACTTGGCTTTATATTCTCCTAACTAAGTGTTTTTCTGTGCCTAAACCCAGCCGGACCATTGCACCGCCTAGACCTAGTTTTGCATCAGGTCCTGTATCTGCCGTCTTCTAATCACACACTACATGTAGAGTTCACTTCTCTGGATTGAGTGCACAGAGGAATTTGTCATAGTTGCAACAGCGCAGGTCCAAACTGTTTGCAGGAGTGCTAATCTGAAGTTGATGGTGAATTTATGTGTTTTTGAAAAGCTGTTGAGTTAGATGTAAGCCAGCAGTATTTTCTTTTTCTCCTCGGTATAATCTTTCTTCAGCTATAAAGCCTGTGAGAAAAAATACAAGTCACTTCAGTTTGCAGTCAAATAACTGAACTAGGAAAGAGGGTTCTGTCTTTGAAAAAGCAAGAGGGTGATTTTCAGTTTTAGAATATACTTTTCTCTCCACATGCAGGCGGTCCAAGAAGCTGACATGCCGTATTTCAAAGAAAGAAACTTCTTCTTTTGAGACTGTGTTAATGATAGCATATTTTTTTTAAAACGCGCCGTGGAAAATAGGTATGGAGACAAATTTGCCAACGATAAATGCAAGAATAACAGCTCAATTCTAACACCCACTCTGTTGAGCGAAACAGTTGGTGCATGAAATTCCCAGTCAATATTTCAGAACCACACATTGTTCCATCAATAACAAGCTTCTACTCTGTAAGCAGACGCTTTCAGATGACTCAACTATGTGAAATGCAGCGGTTCATGAATGCAGCACATATTAAAGGCCTCAGAAATGTTTCTACACGTGTGGTGATACATGGCAGAGGGGGATGAATGCAGCGCAACAGACGCATCAACAACACGCAGCACACATAATCTTATTCATAGGGCACATCAGGACGAGCAAAGCTGGAAAAGTGGCATTTTATCAAGCCGCTGACCACGGTTCAGGACTGAGTTCCAACGTTTAAGTGTGATGTCTCACCCCGCAGCTAAAACTGAGATTCAAGACACAGTGTGTAAAGGGATGCTGCAGCAATACATCACATGAAACAGGTCTTTCACTTCTAGGTCTAAAGAATCAATCCTGATAAAATGCTGTCTTATGACTTAAAATGAGGATTTTGTCAATATCACGTATAAGAAATGAGTGATTCACAGACAGAAACCTTGCCTCTGGGTTCCAGATTTTTCTCTGTATTCCTGTGTTGATTAACAATAAGATGAAATCGATTCCTCGCTTTAATTTCATTCAAATTCAAAAACTGGAATACGTGAATACAATATGTGAGCCGTTCAGTAAAATCGTAGAGCCTGCTGAAATTATCATTATTAACTAATAATGACATTAAACTATTTAATATCAATATTTAATGTGCCTGCTAGCATGCTTGTGGGTTATTAGCCTGTGGGGGCTAGAAGGCAGAAAGACGCTAATAACCCAGAGGCCGACTGACTCGCAGTTCTTAACAGTTCAGATGTTACAACCCTTGAATTGCAATCATTAGTCATCACTCATAATGACTAATAATACTCAGACATCAACCCAGCCTTTTTAGTGTTTACATGTAATTAACGGGGCCAGGAGTGAATGAAAGTCGACTTTTTTTTAGTTTTATCTTGAAAGTTCGTCAGTCTGTCGTTGGACTCCTGAGTGGCTGACACACCTGCAGCGACGTCACTTCAAAGGTGCTGCTCTGCTTTCTGCGTCTGGGCTGTCTTTTCTCTCTCGCACAGTATTCCTGTGTCCATCGTCGGGCGTCTCTCCCTCCCCCCAGTTGTCTGAAACAGAATTTTCAAACACGCCTCTTTGGTATGCTGCTCGCAGACGTATAGAAAAACAACACGCGCCGCGACTGAAAAGGCTGCACGTGCACAAACAGTCACTGAGTCTTCTCGCTGAAGCACATTTACAGTAAGTACATTTTTACTGTATGCCACACGAAGACATGCAAACATAATAGATGCATGTAACACAGACAGCAAATAAATGCAGTGACTGGACTCAGACTGAATGAATCTGTTATGTATCAATCAGAAGCATCGAAGACAACAAAACTTCAAGGATGTCAAGAAAGAGTCATGTTAGATGTCAACAGATATCTGTCTGGAGATGTCTTCTTGGAAGTCAACAGACGTCTTCTAAAATGTCAACAAGTGTCTTCTCAGAATTCAACAAAAGTCTTCATTGATGTCAAAGAATGTTTTCTATGAATGCAACAAATGCTTTCTATGAATTCAACAAACGTCTTCTTGGAAGTGTCACATGTCCTATAGGATGTTTACAAATTTCTTCTTGGGCGTCAAAAAAGCAGACATTTTCTTAAATATCAACAAATGTCTCCTTGGATTAAAACAATCATATTGGATGTTAAAGTCTTCTTCCATGTCAAAAAATATATCAGCTTTATGAAAGTTTTAAAATGACAAAGTGCAGGCAGAGACAGGCCAGATTTTCCTACAGTCGCCACAAAGACATTACCACGAAAAGCACTTTCTTGCATCCAAATGCAAGCAAGGTAATGGACATAATGGAGTCTCGCATATGAGAGGAACAGCAGTCATGACATTTTGTGAAGGTCAGAGTGGACGGACGTGATCCAGTCGTCGTTTCTTTGAATTTGTTTTGCGGCGAAATTGCCTCGTTCATCAGTCTGATCATCCCGAGCCGACATCATCGCTCATTCCGCCAATGTGTTTACTTTGCTGTTCTGTCCTGCGTCTTCAAAACACTTTTCCACTCAGAACAAGTGCGTCTGTATTCACCTAATTTGCATGACAATCGGTGGATTGAAACCTAGTCTGGGCGTTAGCGCGTGTGTGTGTGTGTGTGTGTGTGTGTGTGTGTGTGTGTGTTTATAAATTTCTTTTCAACTTTTATTTCCTTTCTTGTTTCCCCGACTTCCTACCTGTCCACCCCCTTCCTCTCTCCCTCTTTCCCTCTCTCTTTCTCTTTCTCTCTCTCTCTCACTCACACAAACACACACACACTCGCACTCTCTCACTCAGTGTGACTTCTCAAATGAGGCTTGAGAAGGCAAATAACCAAGATGGGAAATGTGTGGAAATACAGAAGTCATTAAAAAGCCAATTACCCACAGGTTCAGTGCTACAGGGAGGAGATCAGGGAATAGTGGAGAGCAATCGTAAACCCAGTGATATATGGAAACCAAATAGCTCTGTGTGTGTGTGTGTGTGTGTGTGTGTGTGTTGGCTTTGGCGCCTTTTTGTATTATGTGTGCATTAATTTGTGAGTGTGTGTGTCATTTGTGTGTCCCTGCCTATGTGTGTGTGTGTGTGTGTGTGTGTGTGTGTGTGTGCGGCTGCTAAGGTGCGGACTACGTTTTTTGTGTCCATACACTTGAGGCAGTGTTTAAGTATGTGTGCACTGAAGTGTGCATTTATATGTGTGTGTGTGTGTGTGTGTGTGTGTGTACGTGTGTGTGTGTAAATCAATGTCCCAATGAGAAACGGATGTTTAATTCACCGTGTCATAAATCTGTGTTTCGGGGAACAATATTAAACTTTATTGCCATTTTTCACGTTCACTTTACACTGCCTGAGAGTCATCTATCACTTACTAAACACACACACGCTCTCTCTCACACACACACACACACACACACACACACTCAGACACAAACACAACAACAGATAGACACTTGTAATGTGCAGTGCTCAAACACAATTACACATGCTGTATAAACCAGTGTGTGTCAAGTTGAACGCACCTGGCCAACACCTTGTGTGTATACATGGACACACACTCGCCCACACACTGCCTCCTCTTCCTCCTCCAGCCTTGCTGACGTTTACCATTTCACTCCATACACACACCATTATCCGCTGGTAATTATCTCTGGACTCCAGAGACGCCGGGAAAGATCACGTAATTACACTCGTCGCACACGCACACACCTCGGATCCCTACACGCTACACTGCGCAGTGCGTCCAGCCCCACGGGGTCGTCTTCATTAAAGGGAAATATCACTGAACTTCTGCTGTTTCATGAAACTTTTATGAAAAGGCCAAACTGAGTTTTGACCGTGCGATGCATGAAAACGACTTTTGGTGACAGGATTTGGAGACGTGATTCAGCTGTTTGGCTTCTTGACTTTGTTCATTCCCTCTGCTGTGTGTTGCAGGTTTTGCTCATTGACTTAACAACTTCTTTCTTCTTCAACATGATGTTGACTTGATACTGATTTGTTGTTCAGTTCACACCAAAAACCAAAAGGATTATTTCTGCTCATAATTATTTTCTGAAGCTGATTTCTGTTGCTTTGATCATCATGGTTATCAGTTATGAAGTCACCAAAATAAATGCTGAGACCTGTGAAAAGGGCAACAACCCTCAGCTAAAGTCTCAAGTCTCAGTGAGCAAGAAACATGAAGGACTTTTGAGACGTAGGCACTTTAGAGGGCACATCACCAGGTCTTGACTCCTGAAAGGGCACTTAGGTCATTTTGTCAACTGCTGGCGATGTATGAATCTACCTTAAGAGCGCTTGTTTTCTATTTTATGACGTGACAACACTGTTCTGCAAGACTCTCTGGTTAGGTTTAGGCACGAAAACCTCTTGGTAAGGGTGAGGACAACGCTGTGTTTTGGCCCAACGCGCTTGTTTTTGGTTGCCACAAAGATCTGGCTTAGTCAGGCAGGGTAAGGAGAAGCATGGAGCCGGAGAGAGGTTATCTGAAAATAGCTAAAAATAATGAAATGGATCTCCTGACTGGCTGCATCGGGAGCGTGTTAAATGTCCAAAAGTAGCTCAGAGGTAGAGGTGTGTGTAGTTGTTGTTGTTGACACTACAGTCGACTCTCTGCAGCAGCATCAGCAGCAGCGGTTTAACAAGCATACTTCTGTTTTCTTTCACTTCTCTTGTTGTTCATTCTCTTCTTCATTCTTACAATCCATTTATTTATCCATCTTGTCCTTTGTCTGCTCTGTTAAGTTCCTCAATACTTTCATAGTTTAAGTGCTCTCTTCTTTTTCCTCCTCTTTGTCCATTCATCACTCTATCTCTCTTCTGTTGCTCTGTCTTTCCTTTGCTCCCTTTAACACTCTCTTTATTGATACGCCATGACACTTAAGGCCTGCACACCCTCCTACACCCACAGACACACACACACACACACACACACATTGACAGATGAGACACCCGGGAGAAGAGCAAAACAGAAGTCGACCTCCCATCCATTGTCTCTGGTGTCAGCAGTCACATGCCCCAGTGTTCGATCTCCTATAGGTCAACCCTCCTGTGACCCGTGCAGCAAGGGCTTTTGGGATTTAGAGTTCCCACGGGTCAAATCTAGCACAGGGATTTACTGTACGGGTTCACATGTCTATAGTTGTGTGTGTGTGACTTATAGTCTCAGTATTGATTACCTACCTATGAGGAAACAGAGAGGGTTCTCCCTTAAGGCCTGATCAATACTGCCAATCCCCCCTGTCTTTACCACCTTATTAGGGAAGGATTATAGCAGCTTCAGGTTGGCCTGCAGGCGCATGTGTGTGTGAGAGAGACACCTCATCCATTCCTTCCTTATTTAACAGCACAAAGCTCAATGATCTGGCTCGACAGTGTGAATACAGATGGGAGTGGACGGTGAGATTTGGAGTTCTACGTGAGTGTAACAAGTTCTCCAACATAAACAATAAAACTGGGCTTTTTTTTTTATTATTGCCTTCCAAAATCTCATCACAGTTCTCTGTTGGATTAACATATGAATATTTTTTCTAAATTGTAATTGTAGGAGGCTTTTGAGCAAAATGGAATTCTATTCTATGGAATGGATACAAGCATCTGATCATAAACACTCAGATTGGTTATTCTGGTGAAAAATAAACTCCTAGTTTGTCTGCTGCAAGCCAGTGTTATAAAAAGAATGCATAATACTTGAGTAAAAGTACAACTTTGGTAAGTTATACATATATTTACGTGTTCAATATGTATGTACTGTATAGTATGGGTCAATCAGTAACCAGCCAGACCCTTTATTAGATCAAATAATCAGCGTTTTCTCCAATTATCAGAAAAGTAGCTAACAACTAATATTATGAAATAAATCTAACAGAGTAAACGCACAAACACTGTACCTCACATGTGAGTAAATGTAATGAGCTCCTTTCAGCCTCTGCGTATTACTAATATGTACGTGCGTGTGTGTGTGTGTGTGTGTGTGTGTGTGTGTGTGTGTGTGTAAATGACAGGTCTTTAATTAAGAAGTCTTGCTTATTATTAACTAGTCAGTCAATGTCAGGTGGACACACACACACACACACACACACAGAATAGCAGCACTTCAGTGTCCTGATGCGAGTGCATGTGGAGGTGCTTCAGACGGAGCTGCCAGCCTACAACATGTTCCTGTATCTGATCCAGATAGTTTCACTTCAGGGTCCCGTAAATCATTTATAATAAACCTCTGTGGTTACAGCAGCACCTGCGAGCCCGCTGCTTGTTTTTAGCAGCATCCAGCTTCACGTTCACATCAGGGAGTCTTCCAAGTACAACCTCCTTATACTTGTGTTTTCTGAGCAGGACCTGGACCTTTTCAGCCAGATTATTCCTTGTCTTCTCTGAGAGCTTTGGCGGAGCTGGAAACCACTAAAGATGTGAGCCTGTAAAGCTGCATTGTTCAAGATGTTAGGCCATACAAATGCATTTAAATTGACTTGACAGGAGACGGTGAGTCAAGTCAAGTGACACTTGCTGAGCTGCTCCTGCACCATTATATTGCAATACAAGGCCATTCTGAGCACTTTATGAATACATTTCCATCTTTTGCACATAAAAGTAGACATAATATACACAAGATTTGATTTACTTTACTTAGAATTCACAAATGTTGTATAAAAGAATTAAGTAACACTCTCATCCTCAAATGAAAGAGGAACTACTCTATATGTTTTTCCTGCGTGTTATCCCATGTGTGGTTTATTGTGCAGCCTGACCTGCAGTGAAGTTGGATTTAAAAACCTCAACACAGCACATAAATGAAAATATATTCCATTGTGTGACTGCTGGTCACTATTCAGTCACACTTGAAAAACAAGCCCCTTTTAAAGCAGAAGAGCTGCTGTGTAAGAAAAGTTGACAGAACAATAACATGAAGTTGAAGAAAAAAAGAAAAAAAACAGCCACGGGAGCTGCGTGACAGACATTTCCAGGCCACATGTGGACGCACGCTGTCTCACCGCACCATCAAATCACATCTCTATCGGCGGCTTTCTAAAAAAAAACCCCATCGAAATCACAAATGTAAACCAAGTCTTTGGATGCCGATAGAACTGCGAACCAGATCCTCGCCCAGAGCTCATAGGACGTCTTAATCCAAAACACGACAGACACAAAACACCCGATAAGGAGAATGAAAGAGAGATTTAAGAGCTACACAGCCAAAAAAACCCTGCACGCTTTGAGCAGAGACCCCAGGGAGCCATTTGAGAGCATCGCACTCTGTGAACATCTTGCATCGACGCCGTGTTTCAACCAGCAAATCTGGGGATGTAATTGATCTATTAAAGAGCGATTTAGTCTGTGCTTTCTTTATGCTTTGTTGCACAAACCGCTTTCATGTCTGAGCCTCAAAACAGCATTGTTTTGTAGGAAAAAAAAAGTTTGTTATGGAGCCTATTTAGATAAAAGTTCCTTTATTCTGCTCTTCGGGGTGCTGTGAATATTTATGTCCTTTGATGGCAATGGAGACAGAGAAGAAGATGACGTGCGTACACAGTACATACATTATTCCTCCTCTGTTTTCTGGATGCTTTCATGCAAACCCTGAAAGACAAAAAAACATGTCCTGTCCTGGAGGGAACTGAACCTTCATCCTCTCAGCGTTTTGCGCTTTGATCATCCTCCCCTTCTCTCTTTCAGGACAAAGTTGCCAATATTTGCTTCGTCACTGTGATTCCTTCCTTTTTATTTTGCTTCCTAAATTCTCCCCTTCCGCCACCAGGTATTGGCGAAGTGTCAAATTTTAGGTTTTTGTGTTTGTGTTCAAATGAAGAGAGCCAGCCAAGCGCAATGTAAACCAACGCAAAAAAGCATTATGGAAGCTATTTACGAGGTCTGTGAAGAGTGACAACATTCCCCAGGCGCACACTCACACACACACACACACACACACACACACACACACACACACACAGATGCACACACACAAACACACACACACACACACACGGATGCACAGACACACCACCTGCTCCATTTTCTGTAACAGGGGTAAATGAATTAGATTTTGATGCTTTAAAAGCTTTTTCTTTCGACTCATATTGAAAGTAAATTTCCCTCTAATGGTGAGGTGTCTGTGTTTACAAGCCACTGATGACTGAGAGAGACGGAGAGACAGGAAGGAGAGAGGACAGCGGGGAGAAAAGGAGGGTGGATTATAAATGGATTTTAAAAAGGGGGACAGACGGGGATGGAGGGGGGGAGAAAGAAGGGAGGATGGAGACGATGAAACCGGAAGAGAGAGCGCAGCACACACTCACATTCACACAGACCAATGAGCTGTTTGCATGTATGGTTTTTCGCCCACTGCCCTGATAATGGCACTTCAGATATTGATTTGTCACTTATCAGATTACTGCAGGGCTATGAGGGAGAGGAACAGAGACAGTGTGAAGATAAGCGAGCAAAACATTTCAAACTAGAATGGCACTCAGTAGAGCGCATACCTCTGCAAAGGCCCAACAGTCCCCTTGAAATCAAGTCAAATGCCATCGATACCTTTGTAAATCACCATTATTTCAGCTGGTTGCAGGTTTTCCATGCAAAGTGTGAAATCTATGAAAACAAATCTGCTGTATCTGGATCTTTAGTGGGATCAGCATCAAATTATATTCCCTCCCATCTAAACATCCCAGATGTTTCATCACACTTTGTGCATTATTCCCTGAAAAATGCTGAAAACCACTCTGTCTGTCCTTGTTAAAAAAAAAAAAATCCAGAATCCTTTATCCAAATCTACACCAAAAGTTAATGGGCTGTATTCTGGATCCAGACCCATCCTCCATCCAGGTTTCATGGAAATCCATTTAGTAGTTTTTGTAT
>CAEMYA010000414.1:762915-792764 GCA_903131615.1 Diplodus sargus | reverse complement strand
CACACACACACACACACACACACACACACACACACACACAGACACACAGTTATGATCATAACTTCAGACACAAACAACAACATAACACAGAACACATAACTTTGGTGATGAGATGAACACAATGTTAAAAGAACTCTGCTCTCATCACACTCCACACGCACAGCAAGACTTCCTTTTTCCTAAGTTAACAACTGCTTTAGTTGGTCAAGAGGGAGAGCCAAGTGGATGCTGTGTGTGTGTGTGTGTGTGTGTGTGTGTGTGTGTGTGTGTGTGTGTGTGTGTGTGTGTGTGTGTGTGTGTGTGTGTGTGTGTGTGTGTGTGTGTGTGTGTGGTATCCAAAAGTCAGACAAGAAGAAGCCCATTAAACGGAACAGGTCCAGCTTTAATTGGTGCTCTTTGGTAATTGGCCTTTTGGGGCTGATTTGCATTGTTTCCAGAGCAACAAGCTTGTTTCACAATATCTAAGCACAGCGGATGGAACAAGGGAGGCAGGGGAGAAGAGATGGAAGGAGAGGCGATGGAGCAAGAGGGGTCAAAGGGGAGGGAAGGAGAGGATGGTTGAATGGATAGAGGGAGGGAGAGATGTAGAGTGCAAGAGAACAGCTGGGTTGAGTGGAAGTGGGAAAGCGGGTGAATGCAGCTCAGAGGAGAGGGTAGGGAATGCAGGGGAGTGGGAAGGATGAGTGAAGAAGAAAGAGATGGGTGGGAAAAGGGGATAAAAGGTAAAGAGGAAATGAGTTCATTGGGAGTAAAGGAAACAACAGACAGATGGAAAAAATGGAAAACAGCACAGGGATTCAAGAACATAACACTTTAAAGATGAAGGTAACGACTGCAAAGAGAAGAGGATGAGGAGAGGAAAGGTGTGAAAGGATGGATGAATGAAAGCAGACTGAGAAGAAGGTGAGGAGTGGAGGAGGCGATAATGAAAAGAAGATAAAGGGAACGGGAAGGAAAAGAGAAATGGAATAGAGCAGAAACCAGAGGGTGGATAAATTGAGGCCAGTTTTTACTGGTTTAGTGACTGGAGATGCAGCAGCAGCTTCAATTTTCGTTGACTTTCTTTTCTTATGGAAGCAGTCGAGGTGAACAGAGTGGATTAGAGTTGAAAGCTGCATTTTCCGACGCAGGAAGTCAACAGCACCTCACAGTGAATTGGACAAGTGAAGAAAAGTGGGCCAATTTTCATCACCTCACTCACTCAGTGTGAATGTTTGATTTTCTCTGTGTGTGTGTGCGCATGTGTGACTAAGACTGTGTGGTGGAGTAAGTCAAATCAAAATTTGGAGTAAGACTTTCTCAGATAGACAGATTTGTTTTTAAATGCCCACAAAGCAGCCAAAAACAAAATTTAAATGCAGACAGCAATCAAGCCGGCTGAAAAATTTGAAAGGACTGAAAGCTAAAAATGTTTTATTCAAGTTTTATACGCAGTAACTTCATCTGGTTTTGTTAATGTGTCCAACTTCTTTTACTAACACCTTCAATCTGAGCACGACATACAAAAAATGTGATCAGGTTTATTGAGTTCAGTCTGAAAATTGCCTGCATCACATATAATCCAAGACACAAAGCAACCCTGTACTTAATGTTCTGTGACAGGCTTCCATTAAATGTTGTGTTGGGAGTAAATGTGCTTGTAAATGTGTAAATATGCTCGTCAGAAAGAATGATCAGACAGTAGAATTTCCACAGGTCCCTCGTTGAACCGCCATGTCTGAAATGTCTCTTTTAGTAACATCATACTCAACTGATCCCTCCTGTGTTTACAGTGTTTTTGACAGTTTTCACCAAAAGGTTTCTCTACATTTCCAACTGCTTCTTGCAAAAACCAGGAGATTAGTAAATGGAACGTAGACTGCAGCAAACTTTTTGTGATTCCTCTGTACTTGTTGATGTCTATGATGGTCAGAGGTGACAGGTCAACAAGTTAGTTTTAGGTCGGATATTCGGTGGATATTCACTCGGGTCCCAGCCGCGACATTACTGAGGTTCACCCAGTGTTAGCAGCAGAAGGGCGGTTAGCTCACCTCCCAGAACCGAATCGCTAGAAACTGATTTAGGGACCAATGCTGACAAGACCCAGTTGCTTTGGATGCTCCTAGCATCACAAGCCGATAGAGGAGCAAGCAGAGGCATTGTTACCAAGGATGGAGGCGCGGCTGTCCAGCGGGGCTAACTGCTAGGATGGAGGCGAATCCGCTGAGAACGCCACTTCCCTCCATCCTACTTTCCAACGTCTGAAATTTACATGCTGTTAGGCTGTTTTTTTATCCTGCACTATCCTGAGCCATTGAAACTAAATTTTGTTCCCACTGTACTGTAAAGTGTAATTCGAATGACAATAAAAGAAAGTCTAAGTCTAGGTCATTAAATTACTTGGCATAAATATATTGATACAAAATAATTGCAGTTTTTTTTACATCTTCCATGTCATGTGACCCAGCGACTCCAAACCAGCAGTAGACTGTATTAGTAAACTGGATGAATAAGACACACCTCTTTATATCGTATTTTAGTGCTTCCTCTATTTTAGATGAATATTAATATGCAGAAATTATGATTTTTTTCTCAATAGCTTCCATGTCATATGACCCAGTGACTCCAAACCAACATAAAAATCGTGTTCCTAAGTGGGTCAAATGAGACACACCTCTTTTTATTGTATTTTAGTGCTTCCTCTATTTTATATTAATATGCACTTGGACAACTGACATCCTTGTCATGTTTAGTACACATTGGATACAAAATTAAAAGAAAAAAATGAAATTAATTTGTAAATTTAAGAAATTTTCTTGTGCTGCTTGAAATGAGACAAAAAAAATGAGACTAGACACTGTAAATCATTTTGTTTGTGCTGCCTATTAAAGTGTGAAGTGTTCGATAAATCGATAAATAAATATTGTGCTCCCATATATGTCTTTGTGTTCCCAGATATTTTACTTTGGGAGAACATGTGCACGTTG
Organism: Diplodus sargus; assembly: GCA_903131615.1. Taxonomy (NCBI): domain Eukaryota; kingdom Metazoa; phylum Chordata; class Actinopteri; order Spariformes; family Sparidae; genus Diplodus; species Diplodus sargus. The sequence goes on along the minus strand of CAEMYA010000414.1, from coordinate 789,798 downwards.
AGGAAAATGTCAGCGTAGAGCCCTGCGTCAGTCTGGATCTATATGTAGATTCCCTGATCAATGAGCCAATATCTTCAGTGTAGAGTGAAAGCATAGGTTCTTATCCAAATTATCTTTTATTACATGCTGACTTATTTGTGCTTCTGTTAAATGTTGTCGCCATGTTTTATAAGTTGAGTCAGTTTATACTACACTTAACCCGTTACAATTATTTATATCCAGCTTTTTCTTATTCTTATAAGGCCAAAGCAGCACGCGGTGATATCAGCAAATTTTCTATCCTTGTTTAAAGAGTCAGTATAGTGTCGCATCATTATGAATGTGGTGTGTACAGCCATCCTGCTGAGCTGCACATCAACAGCAATGACCTGTTGGTGGTCATTTCTCAGCCGCTGTGTAGAGGTGAATCAAAGAGAGTCCAGCAGCCTGAATCCTCTTTGGTGAATGTGTGTCTAGCAGGGTCATTGGCTCTCTGACTGTCTTTCAGTTTGAGTGAATTGAAAGTGAAAGAAACAATCTGCTTTTAAGGCAGAAGAGCAGAGATCTTCTGACAGAGGAGAGGCCTCACTGTGTGATCAAAGGGTGAAGTGGGCTATCTTTGACACTTTACAACATCTGTGATCAGTCATGATGCATTATGAGGAACTTTTATGTCCTCAGAAGTAAATGTGTGTATAAGTGCATCTATGATTTCTTCTGTGAGTCATATCTGTTCTGGTTTACAGTATATATTGTCCTATTTCATACATATATTTGAAAAAAAACTAAGCAGCAAACAAACATACAATCAGTATTCTCAGATTATAATTTAAAACACAATTATTTATTGTTAATCACATGATTAAAATGATTCTTATAGCTTTCTTGCTTATCGTGAAATATTGTACATCGTCTTTCAACCTCCTCTGCTGCTGAACAACGTTTACAAAATGTTAAAAACCAAACAACAACCCGTGAGTGTGTGGAATGAGTGAGGCGTCACCATCAGGTGTTGCCAGGCACGCCGAAACTCCACTTGATCACACAACCAACTGCGAACCAGCTCGTACGCTCTGCGCCTGCGTGGGAACTGGCATTTTTATATGATAAAGCAGCGTTTGCTTATTGTTTTCACACCTTTTCTTGCCACTTTTTAATTGAAATACTGAGAAGGAAAAAAAAGAGAGATGAAAAAATAAATAAATGCACTAGTAATGTTCAATCACCCAGCATCAAACCCACTCATGTTCCTGAGGCATTACAGCCATCTTTGACGATGGCCACATCGCTCTCGTTAGCATGGTAACGCCACAAATAACTGCTGGAGAGGCTGAGACACAGGAAGAGGAGAAAAAATTTAACAATAATGCTTATAATAATGAGAACAGCAGTGGGCTGATCATTTGATTCCGTGGCGGCAGGTCAAGGTGGTAACGACTTGCCGTTGATTGTGACCATGCCGTCTTGTTGATTGGTGCTTAATGAGGGCCTGCTTGACGGTGTCTGAGAGAGAGGAGGGTGACAAAAACAGTGTGAACCAGAAACAGGATGGAGAGCTATTTAGATTGATGACAGAGAGGTAGATGAAGAGAGGGTAAAGAGAAAGGCAAGTCGGTTTGCCGTGCTGAATGAAAATTTCCTCAGTGTACATCGTGCCGCAAAAAATACGCCTGTAGCTGCAATCCTGAGGTGTCTAAAAACAGAGCCGATAACAACACACACACAGACACACACATCAGGCATCATAGACGTACCTTAATCCCGCTGCACACATACACATCCTGTCAACTGATTTGATGCACAGCGTTCCCTCTGCTCCATGACAGGAAGTGATGTACACAGGGACAGGATGTGATGTATTAGCACCGTGAGATCAGGAATCATCCGACAGAGATCTGGCTGTCGGCATTAAATCACGCCGTGTATAGACGTGGCCTTCGTGGCATACATCATGCACACACACACACACACACACACACACACACACACACACACACACACACACACACACACACACAGACTTAATCAGCCCTCCATTTTGGGCTTCAGGACAGTTTGAAGACACAAACTTGTGTCATTAGTTTGAGATGTAGATGTAATGCTTCTCTTCTCTTCTCTTCTCTTCTCTTCTCTTCTCTTCTCTTCTCTTCTCTCCTTCATCTCCACTTATAACTTCTCCCCCCGGCCTCTGCTTTAATGAAATAAAAGACAGAAAGAAACCCTACGTCTGTCAGCTTGGGTAAAGGGTTAAAGTATTATTGGAAATTTCAAGCTGCTTTAATTTTGAGGTTCCCACATACCGGGCAGTCTACATGATGCAGTCGGCTATCTTTGAACCTCTATCTAGCTCAGCGGTGTGTTCAAGCCATGGCCGGGGTCACACTGTGGAGTCTCAGCGGGTGTGCAGGTGGGCCGGTGAGCGGAGCGAAAGAAGGATGAAAAAGACTGCAGGCCCCCTCTTTTTTCCCTCTCTACAGCTGTAGATGCTGTGAGGATCTCAAGCAACATGTAGACTCATCAGGACGTAGTTTTATATATTTGTGTAATTCTGATGTTGTTGTACATCTCTTCGAGATCAACTTTCTTCTTTCTTGAGATTTACATAAGTAAACCAGATTATCGTTTTTGTCGGAAATGTGAAAGGCATCATGACTTAACTTTATGGTCATATTAGAGGCGGCAGTTTGTGCTAGTTTTAAATTGTATTGTATCTAACTGACAGGTGTTTCTAATATTCAGTCTCTGCTGAATATAAATTAAAGGTAAAGTTCACCCAAAAATTCAATATTAAGTTATTATCTACTCGATGAAATGTTGGTTGAAGTCTCACAATCACCCAAACATTTCTGCATTTATTAACTTATACATTAAAACAGTGTTTCAGCATCCTCCTAAACAACTGAAGAAGTAGTAGGAGTAAGATGGGGTGCGTGCTAATGCGTATAACTTGGTGGCTACGGTAAGGACTTAGCCTTTAAACAAGGCATAAGTAACAACTCCCTCAAATAGTTTGGGATTTTGTGGCGTCCAGGGACTTGGATTACGTCAGGCAAGCTGTATGGAGCTATTTCACAATGTCTCTATCAACCAACTATGAAACCTCACTTTCCCCTGACCATGGGCCTGAGTATATAATGACTGAATTGTCATTTTGGGTGAACGTATCCTTTAAGAGCGTTTAAAAGATCGTACAGTAAGGCGCCCGATTTGTATGCAACATCGCTTTCTCTCCACTGGGTCTACTTTCCCCCCAGTGTGATTTATCTGTATGACTGTTCAACAAATTAACAATATTGCCAAAGTGGTTTGCACTATATTATAATAAACTGTAAGAAACACATCAAAATAATAGTGAGAAATGATTTGGCTGCTTACTCTCTCTTCCCTTCTCTCCCCACTCAGACGCCCACTGCTTCAATCTCGGGGCTAATAAATGTGCACACAAGGGGGTTTGCCAACAAACACACACACTCAGCCACACAAACACAGAGGTGGAGGTGGCAGGCAGGAATCCTCGCTGTCTGATCCCCAGTGAGAGCAGTCATTACGGCATGGTGAATTTTCAGCAGTGGAAAAAGTCACACAAACACTCATAAATACAAAAACACACAAAATCTTCATCTTCTTTGCTGATCCTTGTAAAGAAACAACAATCCAAGTCACACACACAAACACACTCACAACTCCCAGACGAGGCGAAGCGACGGGCTGAATGTTTGTGGGATTTTGTGGGTGTGTGTATTTGCGTGATTGGTTCAGAGGCAGAAGGCTGATTGCTTTCTCAACTTCCACATCCCATCAGAAGGCAAAGTAATAACGCGGATATCTTCATGGGAGAGTGTTTGTTTGTGTCTGTGAGTTGGAAGTCGGCGCGTGTTGATTACTGTCGATTTACGGACTCCTTGTGACTGTGTGTATTGCTTTGAGGCTGTCCTTCCATCATCCTTTTCCAACCGTCCTCCATCCTGCCATTCCACATGCACACTCACATTCCATTTCCTGATAACCTTTGTACTGTGTGTCTCACAGCTTAGCTGTGCTTGGACTGATCGAAAGTCTTGACTGAAACAGAGATAACACGAGAAGAGACAGCACGTGTGAGGAATGAAACAAAGCGAGCTGGATGGGCCAACTCTTTATCTGTTTTAATTGGTTTGGGTCAGGCCTGTTAATTCTTTCTCTTCAGCATACACTAACATTTTAGACGACAGTGTGCTTCAAACTTTGAGACAAAAGTTCTGGTGACTCTTCCCTGTTTAAACACGAGGGGTCTCTCAATCAAAACATAACTAAAGCAAAGCAGCATAGAGTTATGGGAGTTGCTCTAGTGTCTCCAGGTGTTTGTGACTCAGGCAGGAATGTTCATGGATGAGGTGAAGTATTAAAGCAATTCTGGAAGTGATAGTTAATTGTTGAGTCTCAATCCCCAAATCATTAAATACTGATGCTTTAGTTTGTAGGTCGGGATGTCCAACAGCCCAAAGCAAGCAAACCATCTTACAAATTGCACCTTAAAAGTTATGTTCACATTGTTTGGGCACATTCGCAGACCTTTCCTTTACTCTCTGATTCTTTGCTGGAAGTTATAGCGACAGGCGGCTAAATGAGATTCACCGCTAACTGGAGCTAATTACGGAACCCAGGAAAATGTTGTTTTTAGACATTGTAAAGCAGAAATGTTACATAATAATGTATATTACATCTTTAAATACCAAAATGCTCTCATGTTAGGTCCAGTAAAAAAAACCTTTCAACACCCGTCAAACGCCTTTGGAATGAACTGGAACTCAGATTGTGAGCTGTGGTTTATTACCTAACCCCACCTATCAGTGGTCCAATGCACTAATCCTTCAATAAATGTTCCAAAATCTTGCTTGTAACCTTTGTGGAAGACTGGAGGCTGCTCAACCAGCACGCTGATGCTGCGGCTTTGAAATAAGATTTGAAGAGGAGAAGTGAGAAAGGAAGAAAACAAGACAGGAGAAGAACGAAAAAGATGGGAGGCAACTCAAAAGATGGAGAAAAGGGGAGTGTTAAGAGTCAGTCTGTTTGTGTCAGGCAGTTAATAAAGGTGCACAGACACACACACACACACATGCACAGTACCAGGCAGGCAGGCAGATGATCAATGCAACATTAGGTTGGTGCCACACACACTCTGCTCAGGTAATCTGGCCAGCATTAGTAGTGTTCTCCATGCTTGACTGGCCCTGTCTGTCATTCTAATTACTGTTAGCTTGTAGCTGGACACACACACATACAAACACACACACACACACACACACACACACACACACGTTCTCTCTCTTACCAATAGAGCAGAAGTGATTGTGATTCACTCACCAGAGCAGGTAACAAGAGCCAATAGAGGACAGATTGAATGTTTGTGTGTGTGTGAGGGTGTGCAGCTAACATCTTGTTGTGTCTCTTGCTGTGTGTGTGTGTGTGTGTCTGTGTTTTCTATGTGCGTGTGTGTGTGTGTTGAGCTCATTAAGAGTAGCCAGCAGACTTCAGTGACCTCTCTGTTCTTTGTCCAGTTTCAAACTACTGATGAGGGCTGGAGGGGAGGTGGGGGGAGGCAGCAGAGGAGCATGTAAATTAGAGGAAACGAACAAGAAGGCGATGATTAGAGCAAGAAAAACAAGGAAAATTGAAGGGCAATAAGAACGGAGAAAAGGGTAAGGACAACAGGAAATGTAAAAAAAATAAAAAAGGTGAAAACACAGAAACGTAGATGTGAAGAATATATGGAGGGGAATTATAGAATGATAAAGAAGTATGAGGCAGGAAGAGATTGAGTGAAAGAAAGAGCTTGAGATATAACGAGAAACAAACAGATGCGGGGGAAATTGCAGGAGACAGAGGGAGAGATTGACATTATTACTGCTCATTTGCCATCTCTGCTATCTGCTCATTCTGTGTTTGCCCTGGCAGTAAGTGCGTCTTTATTCCTCGCCAGTGAAGCACCTTTTGATATGAACTGAAAGGAAACTGCATAATTTAAAAATTTGCCAACCGACTTATTTGCCAGGTGAAAAAAACTCAATCTTATTTTGTTTTTCTCTCATTTGAGATCCGCGTACGATAAATTGAGTCCGTCCTTTTTCTTTTTCCGCGGCGTTGCGATGGATCCGGGCCTGACATTTCGGTCGGGATAAAAGCCATGCTGATGAGAGCTTTGTGGAGCCTTTATGAAAGCTCGCCCGCTGCCCCGTGAAGCCGCTCAATATTATAAACACGCCATATTCATTTATCAGCAGGGACAACAGAGTTTAGAATTTGCATGCAGGGTAGACCACTTTAAAGTGGCTTAATAGTCCGTCCGGTTGGGATTTTATCTACAGGACCTTCAACAAGGTTATGTTTTATGCATGTCTGAATGAAGAGCATGTGTTTGCCAAGTTTTAATTCTTTTTTTTCTCATAGCACCCTCATTTCTGTCTCCCTTTCACTACCCTCACTACTTCCTGTTTTCTCGTTCATCCCTCCGTCATCTGCTGATCTTTATCCTGACATATTCGCATTTGGTCACAAAAAAGTAGGACCACTCATTGAAGAGGACTTAAATATAGGGCAAAATATCTCCCACCCTAAAGGCGTCATTGCAGTGATGATTCAGTCAACTTTGGAGTGAGTTTGCCGTGTTGGCCTTCACGTTGTTGTTCATCAACATCGTCAGTGTTGTCATCGTCAAAGTTTCAGTACACTCAACAAAGCCGATGCAAATGCTTCATCTTGTTCCAGAGCCATAAGCAGGGACATTTAGAGACATACTGAGCAAAGTTGTGATGGACCACCAAACATTGGGATCAAGTAATTAGGCTATCAGATCATCATATAAGATCAGCTCCACAAGGGACCAGCAGCTTTGCAAAGACTAGTTGTCAACGAAAACTTTATTAAAAATGAAGCAGTATTAATTCAAAAGAGAAGTGAGCTGTTTGGATATCAATTTTTTCGGTGACATTTTCGTGCCGCCTTTTAAGAGCTGATTATGGGATCACTACCTTTGTATTCCCTCCAAACTTCGGCCTCTGTATTTCTTGAAGAAAAGCGGGATTCAATAAATCCTCATTCAGCTGTCTGTGTTCCCAACAGAGAGAAGCCATGTCGTGGGTCGCCTGTCAATACTCCCCCATTAAGCCGGTGAACAAGACAAAAATCTTTGACACTTAGCACTTTTATACACAGGCAGAAACAAAGACACACACACATAAAAGCACAAAGACTCTAATGGTCTTGCAGCACCAATCTTGTTTGGTTTGGTGAGTTTCACACAGATACACACACACAAAGACTCAGTAGGTGGAGAGTAAGACGCTCGCTCGATGCAGTGGCCGTGTTGTGACATTTGGAAAGGGGCATCTCAGCACAAAGCCAAACAAGTCTTCTCTTCGTGTCTCTTCGATCTGCAGATGGACAAAGAAACGAAATAAATAACTCATTAAAAAAACCACACACACACTGTGGCCTTAAAGGCTTTTCTCCTTTGTTTTCTTGTTTGGCTATAGTAAAAAAAAAACAACAACAGACACTTCATCGCTGCAAAAGCACCCCACAACCCACTTAAGTTTACAGCATACAAAGCACCTGATCGAACATCCAGTCACAGCAGCCTTTTAGTGACTATGAGTCATTACAATAAAATCTAATATATAAAGGTTTTTAGTTCTCCTTTTGGATTTTCTTAAAAAAGAAAAGAAGTTTTGCTGATCTTGAATTGTTCAGCTTCAACTTTTCTGTCAGAGCTCATCCGTCATCGTGGAAAATGCCTCGTCTTTGTCTGCTAAAGGGTACGGCGCACTGCAAGGATACAAGGTCTATAATACATGGAATCACAGCAGACACAGCATATGTGATTTGTGAGCAAAACAGTCTTTGGCAGTCTAAGCGGGGTCAGGCTGTTGTCAGCTGTACAGTATGCACACTGAGACAAACGAGGGAAGAGGGAGCACAGGTGTGTGGGCAGGTGACACATCCAGTGACGTGCCAGAGCGGGAGAAACTTGGCTGGCCTTCCCTGAGAGGAAGCGAGATCAGGGTCTGCTGTGACAGGCGTGGTTAGTATGGCTTCACGTGTGAATCAGACTTAGAGAATTAATTGGATGCCATGACAGGTAATCTGCCAACATGTTCTTCCACGCTGTCGACACACATGGCTGCACGATTCACCACTAAATGTTTAATTTTAGAAGCATAGCTTTTTTTTCTTTTTCTTTTTTCTTTTACAGATAACCAGCACTGAATTACACGGCACACATTATTCTTCAACCAAATGCAGACTTGTCTTTGACCCTTGTAATTGTGCCTCCACTTTAGAGTACAAATGTAGAAATCTTGGAGCCGGTGCTAGATTAGTACAGCAGTTGTTATTTGACTTCATGTTTTAATGATGATGTAAAGGGGGCCGCACAGTCCTGATTCAGTCAACTGCAAATCATGCTTTCATATCTACTGATGATCTGACCAGTGATGTCAATACCTTTATCCTCCTCTGTGCAACCTACTCAATATTCCCCCACCTCAGCCAGAGTTATGTCAGAGAGTGAGGAAGTTCTCAACGTGACTGAAGTACAACTCCCAACAACAATCACATGCTACTTAGAGACTAAATCAAACTCTGTCTGTTGTTTTTATTGTTTTGACTGGGATACCTCCAGCTGTAATGGTTTGGTGTAGTCTGCTGCTTTTAATGGCCTGTGTTTGCGTCTGTTACCACACTTGATGTGAACTGAGTTACCACTGAGTATGTTGAGTCACTTGCTTATCGTTTAGTTAACCTTTATAAGTGTAAATTTGGACACTACGTTGTTTTGGTATTACTAAGGGATGAGCACCATTGAGGTTATTCTTGTGAATATTCTGGACTGTATCTGTCATTGTTTTGGATTGTTGCAATTACGATAAACATACATTTGCATAAAGCCAGCATTTGACACAGTGATGATAAATCTGTAGGATGGAACATGAGAACAAAAGATGAAGATGACAGACGGAGATAATGTCGGTCTCTGTAAAAACGAACAAAAGGTATGAATTTAAAAAAAGTCTTTGAAATGGCAGCAGGAATATGGAATCCATTTTTTTTTTTTTCCTTTTTAAAACCTCAGCCCTCGATAGCCCCGCAAGTGATGTTGCTTTAGTGATCACGGAAAGAGATTTGAGAAAAGATATCTACCCTCGAAGATAATTTATAACACAAGAACCACTGGAGGTATCATCACACAGCGTGATGAAAAATCTCTCCAGGAGTGTTTTGAAGAAAAGACGTTTTCTTTTATAATTTAATCCAACTGTTACTGGAAAAATTGGCTGAGCGACATTATTGTAACGAGCAGCTGTATTCATGCTTTTATGCTTCGCCCTGAAGCACTTCCCATCCTTCCCTCCACTTTCCCGACCACAATGACAATTGTTATCTGAAGATGAATTCGTTCAGCACCTCCCTCCATCTATCTCTCTCTGTCTCCATCTCTTGCTCTCCTTCCAGGTTGGGGCCCATATCTCTCTGTCTGTCACTCTGTCTTTCTCAGCCAATTACTGGCTGGCTTCAGGTGCTTAACCCCAGGCTTCACCATCGATTGGTTCATTATATCGCTGCTTTAAATCTCTCTCTCCTCCCTTCCAGCTCTGTTTCATCTCTGCCACTTTCTCCATTTTCTCCAGTTTTTCCTCATTCTTCATTTTGTCAGCCGTGTTTCTCACCTCATGTCGGTCTAATGCACACTTTTATATGCTGTTTTCATACATTCTTCTCCTTCATTGTGTCTCTTTTTGTCTGTGTTCATTTTTCCCTTCCCCTTTTTGCTCCCACAAATGAGACTGTCTCACCCCCAGCATCCCCTCCCTCCCTCCCCGCTCCACAGCATCCCTTCTTCCCTCTCTTCTCTGGCCCCCTCATTCTGCAAATTGCTACAACTCAATTGTCCCCTCTCTGCCTGTAGGCAGCGATGGTATTAATAAAGCAGGATTTGAAATAGATTTCCTTTCTGCTCCATTTTGAATTACATTGCTGCGTGGTTTTGGCTCAGAGCATTCCTCTTCTTGCTGCTTATGATATCACAACGCTCTGTACATTCGCCGCGTATCCATTCTGATGAGGGACTACATCACCAGCCATGGAAGACGTTAAAGTATTTCAATCATTCTATACCTTGTATGGCTTGGTGCTTTATTAAACCCAGTAGCGATCAATAAAGGAAAATGTTTGCGCTTAGGTCAGTGTAGTAAAGCTAGAGGTTTCCTCTTGACAAACATTTATCCTGCAAGTTATCACTGATGGGAAGAACATTTATGTACAGTTACAGTAACTCTTGTTGAAGTTCAGGCTGTCAGTTACCATGGCACCTGACAGGAAGCGGTATGCATTAGACAGCAAAGTATTGTTAAAAAAATATCAAGGAAATCAGTTGGTTAGCATTTACACTGATGGCTTCCATCATGTCACCAGCAAACAGGTTAGCAACCCCAGAAATTCCAAGTATCACAATGATAGTGTTCCTGAAGTATAGGCTGAAACTGACGAGCACCAACGATGAGAAGCAAGGAATGTGAAGTTAAAAAACAAACAAAAAAACAAAGAATTAACACATTTTATTTGGTAATGAATTGTTAATTATTAACAATCATATACACAGGGCCCCAGGGTGTGTTTGTCACACATGCGAGTCAAGGCTGACTAAAAACATTAATTGGTCACACTGGTGCGCCTGATTTAACAGGTCTATAACTTTTATATTAATTAACTTTTTTAAATACCCCAATAACATTTGAAGTGTATTTATTTATTTGAGTTTGACAAGTACTTTCAACATCAGCAAATGTAGTTATTTTATGTTGCGCATGCTGTGATTAAATTTAAGAAAAAAAGACTTTACCATTGATTTTTGTTTACAATTATTAACATCACGTGTTAACAAATGAAATGAAAATATATTGTTGGGTGTACCTAAGAACAAAGAACAGTGTGACCAGTGTAAAAAGTCCGGAGTCCTAATGCGCGTAATTTCCTCAGATTAATTGTCCTGATAAAGGTGTTCTCTGAAAATCTTTGGGCTTTGGTCGCTCTCCAAGGTTACAGGAATTCTGCCGTTTATGTCTGAGGCTGTGAGTTATGGTTAAAGTCTTAGTAGTTGGTTCCATGCGGCGAGACATAATTAAAATCCACTAAAAAGCATCTGCTGCTAGCTGATTTAATCCAATTTATCCAAGTCACAAAGCTACAGGGTCTCACCATGTCTGTGTCTGCTTTTGTGTGTGTGTGTGTGTGTGTGTGTGTGTGTGTGTGTGTGTGTGTGTGTGTGTGTGTGTGTGTGTGTGTGTGTGTGTGTGTGTGTGTGTTCAGGAATGAGCTTTGTGTGCATTTGTATGTTTTAAGTTGTTTGTTTGTGTTTCTGTGATTATCAGCTATCAGTGTCTTATCTGAAAAGAGCAAAACATGTAGAAGTTCTCAATTTTCGTGTGTGTGTATGTGTGTGTGTGGAGGCAATGAGCCAGTTTAATGACATTCTTAAAGCTGTCATGATTAAGAGGCTGATAATTTGATGAGGGTGCTATTGAGGTACTTCAGATGAAATATTATATACTTCACTTTTATTTTTATTAATGAGGTGAATCTTAGAATGTCCTTAAGTGCTTTGGTGAAGAGGTAGAGTGTGTGTGTGTGTGTGTGTGTGTGTGTGTGTGTGTGCGCGTGCGTGTGCGCATGTGCGTGTGTGTGTGTGCGTGCGTGTGTGTTGGTGTGTTTCTGTATGTTATTCATATGAAGGGACTTAAAGGTACTTCAGTTTGGACGGAGCAATAAAACCCTACACATAAACATGCACTTACGCACAAACAACTCACACACTTTTGTTAAATCCGAGGAGGCCGAAAGCCGCCATGAGGGTTTCTTCTGATCTAGCTTGTTCGCCTCGAAGGGTCTTCTTCACCGAGAGCTTGCCTCTCTCTCTCTCTCTCTCCCTGGTTGTGTGTGTGTGTGTGTGTTTAGGTAGAGGTTAGGCTGTTATTTCTTGGGTGTGAGGATGCAGATTAAAAGTGCAACCTCTGCAACATATCAACGGTCACACAGCTAATGCTGAAGCAACACCTGCCTCGGGGATGTGTGCTGCGTGTGTGCGTGTTGAAGTAGCTGGAGCTTTTAAGATCTCTGGTATTAATTGTATTTCTAGCCTTTGGCCAGTATAGCTCTGGTTATATGTTCTTTTTCGTTTTGCACAACATAGAAACAAACACACACACACACACACACGGAGCCTGGAACAAAAAGTTGTCCCTGCCATGTGTCTCCCAGAGGGAAGCTCTCCATGGTTTCTCTCTGACACCAACTCTTCTTTTACACCTGTTTTTTTTACGTTTTTGCCTTTTAGGTCTTTGTCAATATAGACGAGAGAAAGAATCCAAAACACTGAAAGCCAGAAAGAGGTAGAGAGGCCCTGGAGAGAGAGAGAGGGAGAGAGAGAGAGAGAGAGAGAGAGGCACAAGGCTCTACTTTAACTGCACAATCGCAAAGGCCAGCACGAATTGTTTGGTCATGTGGGCAAGGTCGATGAGGGTATACTGAAGCCTTTCCTGTTTTTGTATACAGTCTTAGAAACAGGTGGAGTGCACGTCTATTTATTGGAGTACATAAGCTTGTCGCCAATGAAGCCTTGGAAAGTCCATTTATATAAAACAAGTGACAAACAACTGTGTGTCTCTTTATGCTTATTTTCCACCTGGAAGTTGCCGTTGCATCCTCCATTTCTTCTGGATACAAACTCCAACTCTTTGCATTGGGGTTTGTAAATCTAAGGAGACAATGTAGACCGATTAACAAGTGCTGCAACAAGGACACATCCATTTACCAGCTTCTTACTAATTCACATTCCCACATGTGGTTCTTTAGCAGTGTTACCCCAATGCCTCTGTAGTCCAGGAAACATTTTCTAGAGCTTCACAGCAAAACAGTGTTGCAGCATTGTCTGAACAACTGAAGCTGATGGGGATTTGTTTTTAACATGGAAAAACAAGAATGACTAAAATGACCCCATAGAGCTTGTCCTGTGTGGCCCAAGTCTCTGGAAGCCCAAGTTGACGTTATTAGCACTCTGAGCTAAAAAGCGTTGGGTGCAGACGTTCAACAAAGTTCCGATGTAGTTCCGTTGTTCAGCAGAATGTTTTGTTCGCTGTGAAGCTCCAGCTATGTTTTCTAGACTACTACTTTCCAAAAGCATGAGGTTGAATAGATTGTGACTCCCCAATCCAACCTTCATCATAATCAACCCTGATCCATGAACATGGTAATGGTCTTAACCACAGTAATTTGCCACTAGATTTCATGGTCATGGTTCTTTGGTGAGAAAGACACTTTTTAGGACCACTGTGATTTTTCCTCTGCTTCCACAGTAGGTGCTAATTACAGTATGTGTATTAGGCTTCCTGGAACTGGAATATGAATTGAAGGAGCATTGTGATGAATCCCTTCAGGAAGTCACATTTCTTCTCTCTTATATTTTGTGCCATTCACAGCGGTGCATGATTTAGATAGCGTACCATGTGTCGCTTCAACAGAAATTACCCTTTTTTCAGCAACTATTCACTCTGAGGTTCACCAATAAGAGCTTTAGTAATCATCATTGTGAAATCTTGTCGTATAAATACATAGGTAATAATTCATATTCTGGAAAAGGAAATTTCCTGGAAATGGTCAAAAAAGTTTTTTTAAACGACTTATTTTTACACAGCCAGTGGATTCCATCATCTCAACAAACCAAATCATTGACATTAGCTACATTATGTGTCTTACTTTCGATGAAAGTTCCTACAAAAGCTGTGATTTTCGAATTTTGGAGCAAAGAGGGTGCAAAACTGGGATTGTAAATGACTTATTGAAAATTGCAGTATGGGAGAAAGAGCACATGAGGCAGAAGGGAAAGGGCAAAGATGGAAGGAGGAACGCTGGTGTCAGAAAATATGGAACACACACACGGGCAGGGAAGACATAAAAAATATGTGAGGCTAAAAGACAAAGGCAAAAATAGAAATAAGCAATTATTGACGTCACAGGAACACATTTCAAACTCAGACGATGGGGAAAGAATGAGACGAAAACAAAAGGAACAGGAGAGCAACATAGAGGAGGATGGGGAGCATGGGGAGGTAGCAAGATTGATTTCCACTCCTCCTTTTCCTCCCCTCCTCTCCTCTCCCCGGAACGGCTCCCTAAAGTCTTTGGATTAATGGCTCCATTTCTGCTGCTCATTCATCAGATTCAGGAAGGCATCCCAAAACACAATGCTTCACTAGGCTGTTGCCTGAACTAGATATCTACCTGCCAAAACATCCAATAGGCCCCTAAGTACTTTCAAAGGCAGGCGAGAACGACTTTATCTCTACCTCAGGTCAAATCAACAGGGGATTGGTACTATCCACCGGCACATACAGTATTCTTGTTAGCCGGCATAGTGAAGACGATCGCACACAGTTCAGTTCAGAGTTGCAGAAAAGTCGAGGAAAAGTCAAGCTGAGTGCTTGAAGACCTGGTTTTGGTTGTTATACACTTAACCGCAGGTATTATCTTATAATAGACGTGCTGTGGGGGTCAGCTCCACGTCCATCCACAGTCTGAAAGCGTTTCCGTGTTATGCACTGCACTTAGTTTCCTCATGTTCCCAGTACATTTCCAAATGGCTGTAACACACAAATGACACTTAAAGATTCAAGCAATTTCCACTTCGGTTCTCTCATTTTTGTTTAACAAAAGACTTCACAGTCAGATTAATTTCAAAGCTGATATTGTCACCTAGAAACTCTGCACAGTGCTTTTCTATACACAGGCACTGGCTCGGCTTGACTCAGTTTGATTCGGCACTTCAGCCCAGTGTGGCGGTGATTTGACATTTGCATTACAACAGGGCAGCCTGTTTGAAGGTGTGACTTTAACTAATGACGCACTTGTATTGAATAGTGCTCAAAGGAGCAGCAGTACACTTTTCTGCACAGTGTCATTAAAGAATACCTGCTGAGACCACTCCGACAATTTGATGAATTAATTTCCATCAAAGTGACACTATATACGTTTTAGAGAAGAAATTCAAACCAAGAGTTTTAATGTTTACAATATACATTAGTTACTAATACAAACTCAGAAATATTGTTTTGTTTCATAACCGAATTCCTCAGAGGAAAGTGAGGCCCCCAGAATACTGTCTGAAGCTAGAAAGGTGGCAGGGTCCCCCACATATAAACAAATTGAACCAACATGAAACTTTTATTCAGTCATGAAAACAAAGAAGGTTGGTGTATTTAGTTAATTTAGTCATCTTCTAAAATCTTCACAATAAAAGTCCTAGTTATTTAAAAGCGTTTACTTTGAAGCTGTTACTCAACAGGTCTCCAAAAAACAGCTTAAAGCAATCACTGTCAAATGGTGATGTAAGGCAGATATCAAAAAGTACAAATAGGGACACAGTAGACAAGCTGAAGAGATTCAGTTAGAAGCAACAAAAGTAGTGAGAGTCTTTCTCTCTGGTCTCCTGCACCGTAGACAGGGTTCGGTCACATTCGTGAGACATCACAGCAGCCTGCTTGGAGGGTGGCCGGTGTGCTTTGGCCCCATGCTTGAGAGGGTCCGTCTCGGGCTCAACTCTGCTTCATCTGGCACAGTGGATCTAGTAACGGAAGAGCAAATCAGCATGGCATGGTTTGACTTTGCTCGGCCAAAGTTGCCATTGGAAAGGCACAAGGTTGATGCGGTGTGTTCAGACCAAGTGCTGCACTGTACCGGAGCAGTAGTCCGGTATAAAGTGCAGTCAAGGGCTTTTTGTAGTCTGTGACATTTTTTTAGTTGCAGGATAGCAAGCTCGTGGCTAGCTGTAGCTTCTGTTGTCCTTTTAATGGGCATATCAAGGGCCACTTGTATCCCCCTGGCCCACCACAGGGAGAATGAGACCACGTCTGGCTGCAACATGACTCACTGTTTGGCCCTGTCACATTATGCGCCAGCTGAGCAATCTAAACTGCCCTTTCGCAGCGTGTGATGGCTAACATGCCAACCCTTGACCCATCCTGATTAATGAGGGTGGAAGCCGTGCCCAGCGCCCCGGCTATGTCCCTCCAGAGGTATGATTGTTCTTCCTCCTGCATACATAACTGACCACTCTTCTCTCTCCTTCTATCCACTGGTGCATTTATTCATCAGTGGTCATCCTTCATGTTTTATACGTACGTGGACTTCATCACTCCTTACTGAGCCTTTTTCTTTCTGTACCCCTCACTTCTCATTGTCGACTTTTGAGCTGCAGTTGAGTTTAGAGAGCGTTTGAATAGTTGTACAGAAGAGGTTGAAATTGATGGAGGAAAGAAGAATTTGGATGGAGAGAGAGAGGGGAGGGGAGGAAGGAGGAAGAGAGAATAAATCAGATGGATGATGTGGCAAATCTGACATTTGTCACGACCAAGGGCAGCCCGGGAGATACTGTAATCGACCTAACGATGTAAACAGAGTTATAATTCAAATAACCTCTCCTGCTCCCCAGCTCCCGTCTCTCTCCCTCTCAGCATCTCTCTCCATCCTCATCATGTCGAACCGTCTTCTGTCTTCGTCTTTTCCTTCATCTGTATGTAGTTGTCATAAGACATTGTTAGGATTTTTGTGTTGAATTTAGATTTAAAAGGAAACAAACACAGCACACCAGACCCTGGGGACCAGTGCTGCTCTGTGCAGCAGTTCTGTTATAGCAGCTAAAGTTGGAACAGCATCAAATTTGTTGGGAAGCAGAGGATAAGCTCTTAAACAAATGTTTGGTGGGATTGCACAGCAATACCATCAATTGTATTTAATGCAGTGTAACACTTATTGAAGCCTTAATTTTTTATCGTCTTCTTATTTATGACTGTTGGAATCTCTCTGGTTTGTTTTCATTTTGTTGAATTAACCTCCCCCACCCCCACCACGGTGTTTCCCAAAACAGAAATTGGCAATCTGTTTAGAGGGATTCCAACTGAGCGCTAGCCAGATTATCTGAAAGATTAGCTTCCACCATACCCAACTGAGAGACCAGTGGATTAAGTGGGTGGCAGTGGTGGTGGTGGTTGGCGAGGGGGATTTGGTTGGCTGCTATTTGTTGTTTTTGGCCTGCTCCTCTGCAGACCTTCCGAGCATGGATCTGATTTAGCTAACATGGTTTGAGTCTTTGCGGAATTGAGAGTCATTTCAGAGAGAGGAGCTTTGATTTATTGCTATTCTTTGGGAAAACTGGTTATTTCATTCTTTCTCTCCAGCTCAGTGATGAGTGATTATGTTTCTGTAATTGAGGAATTACAGTGTGCGTTCATTATAGGTACATCACTTGATCTGTTTAAGCATGCATGATTACAGGTTATTTCACCAGTTTGTTCTCCAGAGGACTCTGAAAACAAGGTCTTTGTCAGTTTTTAGCTCCCTCTTTGATAGAATGTTTACACTGCTGTCAGGAATTTAATCTATCGAAGGCCCTCCTGGAATCTGGGTTGTTCTGGCGTTTCTGCCTGTTTTAATTTTTCTTGCCACTGTCGCCATGCACAGCCGCTTCTTCCGTGATGCAAGCTTAGGAGAAGAAGGTTTTTTTGGCAGTGTGCATCCCTTGGTGGTGATGACCCAAGTAAAATCTGCCATGTCTTTTTTGTACAATTATTTTTTGCATTATGTAAACCGAACTCCTCCATCTAATCATTGCACCACACCATAATTATCATGTATACCTTAATGTAGCTTGATTTTTCGATTCTAAAATTAGAAACTTAGACTTTGTAATCAAATTTCTGCTTGTTTCCGTCATCAAATGATGTGGATCAGATACTGTACTACCGTAAAAATCCCACCAGTGATTTACTGGCGCAAGGTTTATCTGCCTGTGTCCTGCTGCCTGCCAGACAAACAGGAACTCAAATAAATGTATCACCTGTAAAAGGAAGTTGGATATCGTAAGAATTATTTGTCAGAATGGGTCATTTTTTCCAGTCTGAGTGCTACATGATGACAAGCATTTTTTCTTCGTCAGAGGCCATTAGCCCATCTGCGTCAGTCTCAATCAGATGAAGTACAGGCCTGTTTGCTAGGGACAGTATGTGAGCAGTGTGAAAGCATATTGCCTGCTGTGCTGACCTGAAGATTGGGTTAATCGTTGGTTAGGCCTATATCATCTCCCGCCTGCTGCTTTCCTGGCTGCCAAATGTCAGTCTGCCGCAGTCTTATCCAGGAATAGTAGATTACTTTAGGGGCTTTGGCCTTCTAAGTAGAAACATAGACTCTTTAAACCATAAAGTACCCCAGGGGGGCTAAAGACTGCACCCAGACTCGCTAACGCATGTATCTCACAATGCAGTACACACACACACACACACACACTCAAACAGCACCACAAATTTGACAACTTGTCACACACACACACACACACACGGACAACTGAAACCGTTGTCTCCTGTCTCAGATGGCCTCTAAGATGGCTTATCCATGGTGCCGTTGTCTAATCTTGTCTAATTAGGCTGATCTTAAATTTCAGTAAGTAGCTTGTTTGAACAATCTTCATAATGCACTCAACTGCCTTCTCACACAGTCTTTTGGATTTTACGTTTCATTTCAAGTCATTTATGTTGATTAATTAATTTAGGAGGCGCCAAAATATCTGACTCCTGCATTTTCAAGTGGACAAGATGGCTTAATATGAACTTAGAAGGATAATAGACAGATTTTTGTTCAATTTATAGAGATTGAAAGAGTGAAAAAATATGCAAAATATCTGTCTTAGCATCAGTTAAACAAAATATAGTGGGATTAGAAGTGTGTCCATTTTATTTTCTGTGAAGAGGAACATTAACCATGGTCAGAATATAACACCTGTAATCAAACAAAGCTTAATTTGAAATGTTATGGTCATCTCACTAACTGGAATGAGTTCACTGTTATCATGGTGAGCAAACTGAATTGATTGTAAAGGTGTACCGAGTTTAAAAAGTACTTTAAAAGAAAAAGAAAATCAAAACTTTGCTGGTAAAATTCTGAGTATTCAGGTCTTGCGAATAATAGATTCCTCTAAGCTGTCACTAATTCATTAGCTAAGTTGTTCTTCCAACAGTGATCAGACATAATGAATGAGTTTTTACTTCAATGCCAGAACTTGTTTCTTCTGTGTAGGTGTCTGTTCTATGCAGTTTTGGACATCAAACATATTGTTAGCAAAGTTTTCATTTTCATGGGAGAAATGGAGCTTATATATATTGTAGCTTCTGTAATTATGCAGTGACCTGTCTTGGATGCCATCGTTTGCTGATGGAAACTAATTAGGCAGACAGAGAGATTGTTTTGAACAGGCTTGTTAGTGTGCACTCAGTTGTGATACACAAACCTGGGGATGAGAGCCCAACATATGGCTGGAACAATGTTCTGTGTGTGTGTGTGTGTGTGTGTGTGTGTGTGTGTGTGTGTGTGTGTGTGTGTGTGTGTGTGTGTGTGTGTGTGTGTGTGTGTGTGCGTGTGTGTGTGTGTGGTGTGTGTGACATATGGGCATGAGGCAACGCTAACCACTCCAAATGTCTGTAGATTAATACAGGGACTTCTGTTGTGATCTCTGGCTGGTGGATCTGGACCGTCCTGTAATGATGCAGCGTGGCCTAGTGGTCAGACAGATTTCCCAGTGATTAATAGATGACAGGTTGGAACCCCCGAACCTGAACACAGCCCTCATGTCCCATTGTAATAGGCTTGAGCAAGGCACTGAACCAAACTACCCATATGTGACTTTTTTAATGAATACATCACCTGATACTGTTGAATATTTATATTGCCCTCAAGTGAAATATATGTGTCATAGGAACTTTGTTTTGGTTCCACTGGCTGGTTTAGCTTCCAGTCCCAAAAGGATGTGTTGGATTATTACGATAAGGCCATCGTAATATATCCAAATGACTGGTTGGCACTAGATTCTTTGCAAATTTGTGAGAAGGATACTCTTCAGATGTTGATATCAATTGAAGATTGAAGATAGATTTCAAATCCGTCCACATTTGCAGCTCCATTAGAGCAAGAAACAGATGCAATGTGGCTTTACGTGAATATGAACCTTTTGTCGCTCCTAACCTTCTCAAACATCAATTTAGCTGAAATCCTGCCTGTCTTGCACATTGTGTTTGGTGAAGATTGGTAACGTGTGGTGGAATTTTTACTTTACAAATCACAGACATGCCAGATTGTGCAGGGGATTATGAGGATTCAAGATAGTACTAGTTCTGTGCAAATAGGGTTTAAGAGCATACCATGAATAATGAACTCAACATATGGCATGGTTTCCATAAATTAAAAGTATTTATGCAGCTCTTAATCTGTGTTGTGCTGGAGGCACTGAGACGAGGCAAAGAAATCCACAGTTCAGCTGCATTGAATAACTTAAAGAAATCATCCACAGCCTTGTATAGGCAACCGATAGAGACGGGAAAGGTCTAATTCCTAAATCACATATGGCCAATAACGAAGTGGTTATTACATTTGATTTACTACGAATTGCTACATAGAGCCCCTTTTATTATGACATAATTTATGAAAAATTGTCTTATGACATGTTTATTGAGGGTAACTTAAATCTTGTACAGCTCATTAGATTCAAGATTAACAATGAAGGATAATATTTAAAGGACTGCACTAAGATTTTAAGGAACACTTTTGGGACAACTGGGCGACCTTTGTGAGAGAGTTGAAAGATTGTCCCATAACGCAGTTCATAAGTCTCTAACTTGTCATAATTTAGTGAGAGTATCTGCATATTAGCTGTCCTCAAAATCTCTTCCTACATTGACCTGCTGTGTCTTCTTCTGAGCTGACAAACTAACTTTCGTTCTCGTTTTTTTCCATCTTTCCTTCAGATCCAGTCCACGGTCCCCAAAACGTCAATGTGGTGGATGTCAGAGCCCGCCAGCTGACTATACAGTGGGAGACGTTTGGGTACGCTGTGACACGCTGCCACAGCTACAATCTGACGGTACGCACAGCTGGCCACAATATGTCCTCCACAACATTCATTATTCTCCATTATGAAGCATTATCTGACAGCACTGAGAATCGGTGGCAAAACCTCATTCACAACAGCAAATCTCGTGATATCCTGAAATGATCATGGTTTGTGATGACAGGTGACAAATTCCTCAACCTCCAAACTCCAATATGGTATCATCAATTGCTTTATCGAATGATGTTTTTCTGAACTTTAGATGCACACTCACAGTTTGGATCCACACAGTGAAGTCATAGTGTTCTCCACTTGGCACTAGGTGCTTTATATAAGGGCAGCTCTACATTAGTAATCATTGTTAACCAGATTACAGTGAAATGAATGACATGTATCTCTCTGTGTTTTCCAGGTGCAGTACCAGTATGCGTTTAACCAGCAGGAGTTTGCAGCAGAGGAGTTGATCCAGACATCGTCACATTACACCCTGAGAGGCCTGAGGCCCTTTGTCACAGTCAGACTGCGGCTGGTCCTTGCCAACCCCGAGGGCAGCAAGGAGAGTGAGGAGATAGTCAAACAGACAGAGGAGGACGGTGAGTGACACCATTTGTAAAATATATTCAAACTGTATAAAATGTATGTATTCAGCCTATAACCAGCCATTTCTTGGCAGCTGTAGGTCTTCCAGTGACTTACATCTGTTTGGCACATCTACAAACACCTGCTCCAAGAAAAATATTTGTTTCACATTTCTGACTGCAGCAACGGAAAACTTGCTTCCTACAGACAGGATATCATTTTTAGGCTTATTTATCTTTAACTGGGGATAGGTATAAGGACACGGACGGAGCCCTCTGTGTTTATTCTGTCTGTATTTGTGCAGGTTTTCTTAAGGTTTAAGGATGTAGATGAAACCGAGCAGTACCAATCATATCTATCAGGAAATCGGCTCTATGTTTCGGATGTAAAGGCAGCATAAATGAGCCTGTAGGTTAGAAGATTTGATAGACATCACATGTAAACAGAATCCAAACTTGCGTCAGTATTCTTTACATTAACACCAAAGAAAACCAAGTAGTTGCTTAGAGGCAGAAACAGAAATGTCCCTCAACCTTTTTTTTCTTGTTTTTGTAGTGTTTCTGTCTTATCAATTCAATAACTTAGTGTCAGAAACTGTCATTAAAGCTACTACAAGGAGTTCTAACTGGCTGTGGAACACTCTCAATTTTAGACTGATGCTTTGAGTTGACCTACATAAGCAAATGAGACCATCAGTAAGAAGAAGCTATTTCCATATACATTCCTTAATGCCTGTCACCAGGTTAAATTCCCTGAAGAATCATAACACAATGAGGGAACGCTTTAGCTTTGGCTTTAATGTTAACTTCAGCTTAAACTTAAACTTTCTGAACCAAATTACAATTACCGAGCAACCAAATCTGTTATGTTATGTTAAGATAAGATCAGATAAGAGCTTGAATAGAGAACGAACGTTCCCTGCAGCTGCTCTAGATAACTTCGATAATCATGCCACTGCCCACTGTCAAACAGACAAAGTGAGCAACTCTCTGGTGAAGATGGTTGAACATCCGCCGGCTAAAGAGCAAACCAGGATAGCATTTAGAGACATATTAGATGTGTAATCACGGATTCACAGGTGTAATCTTTGCAACACACAAAATTGCTCCAATCATCAGCTATGTCTGATCACTGTGCCCTTGAGCCTGAAAAAGCTTCAGGACGTGCTGACATCTTTCATTAATGCCTCAGACATAAATGCACCCTAGGAGTTCAAATTATTTCAAAACAACAACATTTCAAACTCCTTTTCCTTTTCCACAGGGCTCCGTGTTCTACTAATTCAGAGCAGAGCATTTGCCCCAGCCACTACTACTAATAATTCATTGAGGCTTCACGTTTCTCTCAACAACATGCCCGCGATTCACTGGAATAGCTCGAATCCATTAGAGCAGTGCCTGATAAGCAGGATAAAAACATCGTTCTAATGATCCCAAATCTCTCATCTCTTTCCCACCCTCCTCGGGGCTCGCCGTTCTTCTCCTGATCTCACAACTAATATCCTCTGAATTTAGCTTCTGGGGAACATCACATCTCAGCCTGAAATTCCTACCTTTACTAGCTGAACACACAAATGCTGAAGTTGTTTGAAGCCTTTAAAAGGAGTTAACATGACTGGGGAGTAGGAATGGCTTTGGGGGGAAGGAAAAAAGCTGTAATTGTTTTGTTCTTAATTGTTTTTTATTTAACCATCGTTAATCTCCCGGTTGTAATTCAGTAATTAGGGAACAGAACAGCAATTGTTCACATGGAGGCTAATTGCTGTTTGTACGGTAATGGCTTTATAGAGCTTGGGCTCCAGCAAATTAAGCAGCTTCTCACACACACACACACACACACACACACACACACACACACACTAACAGACACACACACACACACATATATGGTTCTCCTTACACTTTTAAATGTTGCTGATGACATAGAAATATACTTTAACCTGTGTTAAGGGGGAAAAAATAAGGGATTTGCTGTTAGGATGGAACATTTTCTCTCTCACACAGGACCCATCTTAGTCCATAACCTGTAATGTCGGGATGAGATCTTAATCATGTCCAACTTAATTGTTTTACCTCCTGGAAGCTTCACTTATAAGATTAACATGCAGACAAACACGCACCCAGAGTCTGAACCATCATGCTAAGTCACAATTGCTCTGGCTGCCTCACTGTGAGGCATCCAGCATTGTTAATTAGACACATCTATAATTGTTGGAAAATCGTGCTTCTTTCTTCGTTACATCCTGCTTACAAGCTGAAGATTTTCAGTGTTTACCCAGAAAACTGATTGCTTTTGTTCTGCTGCATGCCACTGCAATGCTAATTGCCTCTCAGAGTTTATAAAAAGTTCAGATGTCTAAAGAAATACAAAAGTCAGAAAGTTGAAATGGCTTCATGTGGGTGGAAGTATGTTAAAGTGAGTTTACAGAGACATTTTCTTCATTAATGAGTGAAACTGTGCAGAGAACACACACAAGTTAAAATTAGTTGTCTGGTACATTCGAAGACTTTACTTTTGAGGTAGGTGTTTTTCAGTTTTGTCTGGGTATAGAGAGTAGTTCCCGGAAATACATTCAAGGTCTTGTCGTGTGTTTGTGTGTCTTTCATGTTTGACTCTCTTTCCAGTATCTTCCTCCAGTTGTCCATCCGTTCATAATGACAGAGGACATTTTGAAATAAAAAAAAAGCAAAGTCATGCACATACACACACAGATACAAACACACAGAGAGACTTGCCTCAGAGACAAATGTCATGTCCACTCATTGTACGTACTAGCCTATTAACCTAAACACGAAAACACCCATTGTCAGGTAGCTGTCAGGTCGGCTCAATACAGCTGCTTCACCGCCAGGCCTCTTATATATCAAATACATGGTAGAGTAAGTCAGTGTAGCCGTCTCACCAACCTTTCCTTCTAAGGATTATCTTGTACAACAAGTTCACATCAGCAAACTGTGTTTATAGGTGCAATATGTAACACTTGTTTGATTCACACTCCCAGCAAACAGGCGCAGTATATCACCACAGAAACAGCTAACGGCTGCTGACTGTATTCTGTTTTTGCATGACTGCAGCTATTGTTAGTGTGTTGCTTTTTAATCTTACTGCTGGCACAGACTGCTTGCTTTTTACATTTAGCACATACCCCTCTTTGAGTGAGACACATCTGATTGAGGTTGTGTCTCAGCATGTTTTTCAACACAGTCATCTGTTAAAAGGCTTTGTTGCATTTGAGGCAGCTATCTGTCTTTCAGTTCCGTGTTTAAACCTTCGTTAACTTTGTTCGCTGGCAGATTTGCTAGTGTTGGAGGTCTACATGACCTTCAGCAAATAAATTACAGGCCTGTATCTGAAAACAAGACTATTCACTGCATACTGGTTGCTTTATGAGTCATATGTAGTTTTAAGAGTATTAGTCATGCCATGAAACAGTCTCCTTGACTCTTCGTCAAGTAAAAAGGAAGGGCTAACATTGCCTTAAATAGTTTAATGTTTATGCTACTTGTGATCATAACAGTTTAGTTCATGTGGTTTGTATCAGGCTAGATATCCTGCCTGTGATTAAGCACTTTTCAAAGTCAAAGCAGATACTACGTATTAAAGTACTGATCTCAAATCTCGATGTTTGTGACATGTTTATAACCTTATAAATACCCCCCTTCCTATTAAAGAGAAAAACGATCTTCACTCAGAGGACAATCACAGTCATTGAGATTTAATAATCCTTTCATCAACGGAGCGCCAAGCTTTTTTTTCCCCCTCTAAGATCACGAGACAACAAAAACAACAATCAGAGACAACAGCTTCTGTTATTGTTTTGTTTATGCAGCTGTCACCTTTTCAGAGAGATAATTCATCAAAGTGCATTTAGTTGTAAAAACAAACTTATCATTTATATGCTTTTAATAATTTTAACCATTTACTGGGTAGATCAAGGAACCATTCAAGCTCTCTATCCACAACGGGCCGAGCAATGTTTCTGAATGATTAAAAAATAAAATAAAATGATTCAACGTCTTTAACCGAGACCCGATGGTCCTTTCTTTTAAAGCGTGTTGGAAAACAATATCTGGTTTAGGGAGGGAACATTCAAAACATGATCCTTCTTCATCCTAATATTGCAAAGATTGTGTATGTGTGACCTTTAAAATCCCCTGTTTCATAGCAACATCATTTCTTTTGTCACCTACTGTTTATAGTAATGCTTACATGTTCATGGAGATGACACTGTGAGGTATACAAAGTTGCTGTGCTCACACAAAACAAATGCTTCTTTCATACAAAACATCTGCTGAAGAGCAAACACTCCTGCTTACCCTTTAAAAACAAGGAAAATACAGTCTGCTCTCAAATCATAACAGCTATTACATATACAGTATGTCCCCGTAATCCTTATATCACAATGTTTAATTTAATCTTAATCCAGTCCAGCAGCACTGCTGGTAATTCCTTCCTGCTTGGTTTTCACCAAGATGTATTTATTTGTTCCCGTTGGGTATAAACCTCTCCAGTGAAGAAATCTTGAAAAACATGAAAAACGGATTTGTATGAATGTTGATATAGTTTGGATTATAGCGTGTTTTCACGTGTGAACATCGGAGTAAATGAAGCATTTCAACTAAAAACGAGATATCCATCATCTGAAAAAGAAAAATGCGTCATTCTTACAAAGTGACTGATGCACTAAATTCAAGTGAATGATGGGGTTTTCTCTTTGCGTATGAATTAAATGATTTTTTAAGTCACATTTATGCAGATGATGTTGTATTTCCCTTTTAACCCATCTGTTGAAATCCATGTAGTTCGTAGTGTCAGAAAAAGTTATTATTTTTAATTTCAAGAATCCATTTCCCCCAAAATGAAAATACATGTTCTGCTCTCCACCATGCCAATGGTAAGTCACGTTAAGTTTCGTAATCAACAGAATGCTTCTGAAACTTCACAGTAAAACTGTTGCATCGTTCTTTTTAATAACTGACATCGCTGTAGTCTCCAAGCAGCTCCTCTGGCGAAATCCAAGTCTCTGGATGCCCCAAGATCCCAAATTAAATTGAAAAGATGTTATAAACACCAACGAAGCGAAGGCTAGCATTTTTAGTTCAGCAGCTACAGTGAACATTCTGCCACACAAAGGGTGTACAGAATGTCCTGTAAAATCAGTTTGAGATCTCAGATGTTTAATTTAAACTTCCTAAAAACTTAATATGTGAATGATTTTCCAACAAACTTACAGCTAACAGTCAAATCGCACACTACAAATGATGTATAAGGCAGCTAACAAAAGCCTCCCTCACAACCTGCAAATACTTTTCCTAGACAGAGAGAAGAGTTACAATCTCAGAGGGAACATGATTTTCAGGCAAAGGAAG
>CAEMYA010000414.1:721019-762482 GCA_903131615.1 Diplodus sargus | reverse complement strand
TTGGCTTCTCCCGCTTTTCCCTTTCGGCCATGTGTATTGTATTATTTGAACAATGATGAAATGTGATGATGATGAATTGACATGCCCGAAATAAACAACATAAATAAATAAATAAATAAATAAAAATATTTGATCCTTTATGGATTTTTGTATCATAGACAATAAAAATAAATCATGAACCAAAACAGAAATGCCACTGAAGTTTACAGACAGATGGCACTAGATTTTTAAGGATGCAGTAAGTTATTTATTTATTTTTTAGGTTTTCTTAAAAAAAGAGATTTAAAAATGCCATATTTGATTTAGCATGTCAGTTTGACAGCTCACTATTTCTGAGACCGAAGTGTCATGTCATATTTTCCGAGGATGTTAGCCAAAAACGGCTGTTACAAACAACACAAAAGTACATGATAAAAGGAATACTGCAACTTTTTATGCTCCAGTTTGTTCCTACATCAATAGTTTTTGGGTCTTCACACAGAAACACTCCTGTCTTCCAGAAACTTATATTTTTTTTGCTAAAAACAAGCCAAGCTGCTGAAAATCATTCACCGACATCTTAATTACATACAGCGCAAATAATACCCAATATCACTAATATGCACACTTTTTAATTTGCTGGGTTGCCACAAGGTCTGAACACTAACAAAGAATAAAAATTGGAATTTCCATATAAACAACAAGGTCTGTTTCTCATTATAACAAGAACATGGATTGGGGCCGATAGGGAGGGCCAAAGAAATGAAAGCCAGAAAGGAAACGCTGAAATTAATTTCATTTCATGCCAGTAAAGACAATTTGAATTTAACTAAGGATTGCAAGGTTAAGAGATAGAAAAATAGGAATAGAAAAAGGAGAGAGAGACAAAGACACATGCAGGAAAGAGAGAGAGAGAGAGCTGGCTTAATAAAACAGGCCATTCATTGTGCAGCATGGTGGAAGGTAATCAAGTTATGATTAATGTGTTACAGCTGCCGTTATCTTTTCAATGAAGCTTGTTTTCGTCTGTCTCAGCCCCCAAGGTGCATATACACAGACACACACACACACACAGACACACACATAGAGGGGCACATAGAGCCGACACACAGGTAGGTTTTGTGAGTCAGGATGCACACTGTCTCACACAGGATGGAAAGCAGCACGCAAATCTCAGGATGCACTTGGTGAGTCATAGAGAGCTTGCACATGCATTTACACACGAGGCCGCAGAAGAAACACAAACACACATACACACACACACACACACACACACACACACACACACACAAAGGTACCA
The DNA here is from genome assembly GCA_903131615.1 of Diplodus sargus. NCBI lineage: Eukaryota > Metazoa > Chordata > Actinopteri > Spariformes > Sparidae > Diplodus > Diplodus sargus. The sequence goes on along the minus strand of CAEMYA010000414.1, from coordinate 761,203 downwards.
CACAGATATCCAGGTAGACATTGTGCATCATAAAAGATGAGAGAACACCCACACACAAGCACACACGCACAAAATTGAGTGATAAGGTGTTGAATAAAAATGGCAGCACCTAATTGCGTTTCTTTGTTCGGGTAATTTGATATGCTCCACAGGCTAGGGCCTTAATCAACACCTTAAAATTACTAATCAAAATATTCTTCTTCTTCTTCTTTTTTGACTGTCTGCTACTGTGTGTGTGTGTTTATGTGTGTCCATCTCCATATTTGTGACTCACAATGGTTCATGTGGGAGTTTTGACCCCTGACTCTGTGGTCCAAGAATCTTTTTTTATTGTGTCCTCCATGTCTTTAGTGTATTAAACATTTAGATAACAACACAGGAATTAGATTGACTCTGGCAAGAATAACTGACAAGTAAACTGTCATCATAACATGCGGCTGCCAGGCTGCTAATGAGTCGCTACTGTTGTTTGCAAAACATAATGCAACAAATATGACCCAAAATCACTCAAACAGCATATAATATCTGTTTAAATTGAATACAAAATAGTCAAAACAATGCAGCAGTTCTCATTGCAAAACTGCAAAGCTTTAAGTGACAGAATTAGCTACCGAGTTATTTATACATTTTGGCATTTCTATGGCACAACACAATCAAATAAGCTGATATGTGCACATGCCATTTAATATGCTTCTAAATGCAGAATGCATTCAAAGAGTCATAGAGATAAGTAGACTACCACATTTAGCATAGATGGAGGAGTGGTCAACAACATTGGCTAAAAAATCTAAAAGGAATTGATGCGTTGGATCCAGGAAATAACGGTCATGTGCTTCAGAACTCGTTCTGTCATCTGTTTGATTCCTCTGAGTTTAATTGTTGACAGTTACAATTCTGCAAACCACCAGTAAGTTCACTGCGTCATAGGGTTCATACCGTATTGACATTTCTACAATATGTGTCATATCACTTTCACGGTAAGTGTTTACGGCCTGACTGGGTTGGAGGTGATGGTGGTGGAGTTAGAGGCAAGAATGCTGCCAGTGACCACAGTTTAAGACTTAACTTTGCAACTTTAACTTTAAAACTAGCCACTGGATATATTTGATGAGGATCATGGCGTTTTGGCATTTGTGTTGTTGACGACACTGGCAATTTGGAGGAAGACTCTCACACAACATTTGCTACATAAAGAATTGTAAAGTTTGAACACAACTGTTACTACTGACAGTGAAATAGTTCAGGAGTTTTTTGAGGTCATCTTCAAAACTCCTTGACATCCTGACAAATGATGGGTAATGGCAACCAGTAATCAAGTGTTAGAGAAAATGCTCTGGCACATCTTTTTTAAATTTATTTTTTGTTTGATTCAGTTTGTGTCTGTAGCGGCTGAATATTCCGGGTGTTTTTGAAAAGCTTTTTTCAGTTGATGCACATCAGGCAATGAGCAATAAAAGCTTCCTGCCAATGTCAGACCCGTCTCAGTGTTACATTGCGGGCATTTCGTTTGGCACTCATCCTCAGTGAGTGCAATAGCAGCATAAGCTTAACTTCCTCCATCACCCACATTATGCGCAGTCAATGGAAAAATATATTAAAGGTTAGAGATCAACGCGAGGTAGAAAATATTTGTGTGAGGGTCGAATAATCATGACGAAAAGAGGAAAAGTGAGGAACAAAAATAAGACGCGAGAAGGAGAAGCAGGAAATGCAGACACACACAAAGCACGCTCGCACAACACATTGTGGTTAGATGTCCCTCCTGGCGCTGTCTGTTTTTCTTCTCCTTAACATTTAGAACAATTCACACCTCATCAGCGTGTGAGTGAGTGTGCACTTGTGTCTCAGTATGTGCACGAGCGCTATTGTGTTGCCGAGTGTCGTGCTCGGTGTGCATGTGTCTGCGTTGGTGTCTGTGTGTGACTCTTTTTGGTGTGTTTGACAGCTTCACTCCCTGACAAGGTGTCTGACACCTCTTCTGTCTGTATGCCTTCATAAAGACGTGTGAAAGCCTGTCTCTTCCTGAAAGCACAGACAGGAAAAACACATGCACTCTCTTGTTGCCAGGTAGATTTGACTATAATAAGTCAAGTGTCTGCTTTTGTAAACATGTCTGGCCCTTGCTGTGTGAATGACAAGTTTTACTTTCCCTGCCAGTGAAGAGTTGTTTTTTGGATGTTGAGCACTAAATATTAACAAGCAAAGGCATCCATGTTAACGCGTCTCTTAGCTTCCCTCGCTCGTCTTTTTGTCTGAAGCAAGGAGACACTTGTGTTTCCTCCAGCCACCTTCTCTCACCCTGCTCCTCTTCTTCCTTGAAGTGCATTTAAGATTATGTTCCTCATCTCATCACTGCAGACAAAACAGCGATTGGTTTCTTGAATCAGATCTGTCCCTACAATTACTTGCAGGTGATGAGGTTGGACCTTTGTGTCCAGACAAAGCCAACCTATCCTGGCAACTCTGCATGGGTTGCTGTATTAATGACACAGGTGTCAGTAACTACTGTACGCATGCTGGTGACGCAGCTTTCCAACGCATAAGACATATGACAAATGAAGATTCATTGTCTCCCCTTCCAAAAGAAGCACATGTCAAGTTCTTAACAAACAACATATATCAGCACTCTGATGCACTTCAGCGTCTCTGGACTTGATGTTGTCATTGTGTGTGGCACTTCGAAAATACACAAAAGACAATGAAATCTGATGAGGGGCCAGAGTGTCCGGGCTGAAATGCATCTGTAGAAATCCATGTTCAAATGTGGTTTAGTTCTTTTTCGCTGCCTGCAGACTTCCTAAAATCAATCTGGATACAATCCAGAAATGCCCAAAACAGATTTGGGGTGGCAGTTTGAATAAGGACAAAGGCAACAGGGATGGGCGAAGGAGGGGGAACGATTTTTGGGTCACAGGAGGAGAGAGGACGCAAGAAGCATGACTTAGCATAATGTAAAGTCCTCATGGACAACTGCAGAGTGTTTTTTATGTTACTAAGCAGTGACACTTTATTTTCTTACTGACTCCAGCACAGTAAGAATTTTAACATGACTATTGGGTACAGTACTGACTTCCAGTTTTATACAGTCAGTACACAAATTAATCTAAACAATCATCAAGGTTGTTTGTCCAATTAAACACCCTTTTCCTAAAAGGAACTACAAAAAACTACAATTGCTACAGTGCTTATCTTTCATGGTTCAAATTAAAGCTTATAGTTGACACTTTAATCTCAAAGTCACTGTTTCATTTCAAGTGCAGTGTATTGTGATTAAAGACCCAGCACACCAGACAAAAAGAAAAGTGCACTGAGCCTCCCTAAACTAGATATCATGGAAACAAAAGGTGAAAGTTTTTCCCTGACAAGAGACAGTTGGTCCATTGACATTGAATTAGTAATTGACTTTGTCAGCTAATAGACTTTAAGTTTGAAGTATTCCATCCAAATGAGTTTGATTTGAAATGTGGGGCTCCCAGCAGTTTGTCAGAAAATGTGCCCACAGTCCAAGAAAATGACCGCGGCTGCTGTCATTTTGTCTCAGCAGTTGTTCCATTATTCAGCCTGTGCAAGGCTGCTTCAAGATTTATCTCCACATGGCATCATTGCAGTCCGTCTCTGGTTAAGCTTAGGATGAGACTGGCTTATTGTCACAAATTACACCTGAGCTGCACAATATTACAGAAAAACCTGAAAGTCAAAACTCGCAGTCAAACTCTGTCATGTGTCCTGAGGCATCAAAAAGCTGATTATCAACCCGGCGGCTTTTCTCTCTGCGTTTACCAGGAAATTAAATTCATTCACAATGTTTTCATGTAATTGAAACATTTATGAACACAGGGACAACTGAAGTGAAACTGTGTTTCTAATTCTCAAAAAATGTAAAATAAGACTCACATTAAATATCTATGTCTGAGCTGCATTTCTTTGTATAATCAACAGCCTGTTTTAGAAGTTAGTAGTTGATTTTGAGAAAATGCCTCTCAATTGAGTTGGCATTATATATATATATATATATATATATATATATATATATATATATATATATATACACACACGCACACACACACACATCAGAGACTTCAGGCTTTTAAGAAATATAATGGATGCCATGTCATGCTTAATTTGCGTAAATGTCAGTTTCCTGGATCAAGCAGCGGGTTTCATTCTGCCTCACAGGGAAAAAGGCCAGAATTAGATTTCAGGTAACTTAATATATCTGTTGAATTGGTTCAAAGATATTTGAAACTTTTTTCTACCCTAAATAATAGAATTTAACGACGAGAAGCTGAAATGAAATTTAATATGCATAATCTCCCTCCATTCTGCTCCTACCTCTCTTTTACTTTTCTTGGCACTCTCCTTTTCAATATTTTGCTTCCATCTGTGCTCAGTTTTACGTGCAAGCTGCTTTATTTGTATCAGAAGAAATATTTTTATGGCGTTTTAGGAGTGTGGGATGAAGTATGTGTTCCAATATGTCAGCAGTGTCTTTATTGATGTACTTTGCTGTATTTCATTATGTCGTTAATGGTTGCAAGAGAGAAACTGAAGTTGGGGAGTTTTCTGGAGAGTTGTATTTAGTCACACTTTTCAATTTATTACTGTCAGATGTTTTACTGAGGTCAGTTAAATAATGCAGTCATTGACACATTTATTCTTAGAATCTGCTAAAGTTACTGGTTTTGCAGCTTCCGCTCGCCTCGAAACTGTTGAACTCTGAATGCAACAAAGTTATTTTTGGCTGAAAATCTGCTTTACATAACGAAGTGCATTATCAGACATCAAACCGTTTTTTATTCTGAATTACCAAAGCTTTTGTTGCATTTAAAACCTACTGTACAGTCGATATAAAAGCACTTATGTCAAAAGGCATTCTAATGTTTTTTTCTACTCTTTGTCTTGGCAGTGCCTGGCTCTGTGCCGATGGAGTCTCTGCAGAATACACCCTACGAAGAGAAGATCTTCATGCAGTGGAAAGCTCCCAACGAGACCAATGGGGTCATCACACTTTATGAGGTCAGTCAGCAACTTCCAACAATGCTCAGACTCAGTGCCAACTGTATCTGGTCATGGTGAAATGTCTTGGTTAGTACTGGGCAGCAGGTACAGCTGTGTGATCTGCTACAATCCAAGACAAGACACTGCCATTAAAGACAACATTTTAAAGGGGCACTATGTAGTTTTGGAGAAGAAATTCAAAGTCAGACTTTGATATTACCATATAAATGATGAGATAATACAAACTGAGACATTCATTTTTTTCTTAATACAACAAGCTGCTCTCAGAGGAAAATAAGGTTTATTCAGTTTATTCAGTCATGAAAACAAAAAAGTTTATTTAGTTTGTTTAGACATTAAAACATCAGTGAATGATTGATGATGTCAAGATTTCTTCCCCACATCTGTGAACTCATGATATCAAGTTATTATTCTGTGTGCCAAATAAAATATGTTGCCAACTTTTGTAGCTGTAGCTTGTGGTTGGTTTGCATAATACTAACAAATGAATGAGGAGACACTTTTTCTCAAGAACAATACTCAATAACAATTCAGTATCAACTCTTGTGTCTTTATGACCTTTGACCAAACACAGTAAATGTAGAAGGTCTATGTTTCACATGGACATCAATTTGAAGTAAACCTACTGGGTTGTGACAGTTTGTGAAGCAGAGGGTTGCAGGTTTGATCCCAGGCTTTATGCTGATCTCTCATCCAGATCTCTCATTTCACCTTAGCTGGCCTTCCAGCAGCTTTCTGCTTTATCACAACAGCAGCAGAAATTCAACAATCTGTCCGTCCTTCTGTCTGCAGCCACAAGACACTTGGACCTCTGTCAGCCAACAGTGGGGATGTGATTGTACTTTTATGAAAGGACATATTGATTAGTGCATATTTTACAATTTTTTCAAGAACTGTACTTAAAGACGATTGAGAGTTGGAAACAGAATGGAAAAAATCTCTTCTGAGAGAAGTCGAAGGAGAGAAGACAAACGGTCAGTCAGGTTCTTCCAGATCATAGTGACAAAGAGAATGGACTTACCCACACTGTGTCAAAGACATTCAACAGCCATGTATACATACCATTGGCAATATATGTGTATTTGAAATTAGGTTCCTTCGGCGTTGCCATGGCAAGATGACAATCTAATGTATATGTTGTTATAAAATATGAGTTGCATCCAGGAATAGATGTGAACACTCACGCAAAATGATAGCAGCAAGTCAAAAGTGAGCCTCAGTTCTTGTGGAAGGAGAAAGAGCAAAATAAGGGGCTTGGAAATGAGAAAGTGGAAGAGAGACTTCTCCCCTGACAGCCCTTGAGACAATGTTTGGGAGTGAGTGAGATAGAGAGACAGATTGAGAGACGTGGGCGTACACTTTTGTGCGTGCACGCGCTTGTGTGTGTGTGTGTGTGTGTGTGTGTGTGTGTGTGTGTGTGTGTGTGTGTGTGTGTGTGTGTGTGTGTGTGTGTGTGTGTGTGTGTGTGTGTGTGTGTGTGTGTGAGATCATAGATAGTTTATTCGGGTTGAAGTTGACTTGAGCCCTCTATCTAATGAATTATTGACCTGTTCTCTGTCTCCTGTCTGCCTCTTATATCACTGCATCAAGGAGCTACCTCACACCAAGACCTGACAGGGCTATTAGTGCGCGTGTGAGCGTGTGCGTGTACGAGAGAGAGAGAAGAGAGTGAAGCACCAACGAAAGGAATGCGCGTTCTAGAATAAGTTGATGAGTTTTCGAGTAAGTGTGTGAGAAAGTGAGTTTGCAAGTGATGGAAAGTATGTGAAAGGAGTTAGTGAAGGAGGCAGCGACAAAGTGTGTCCTTCAGGTTGTGTGTTTGAGAGGGAGAATGTGGGAACCAGAGAGTAGGTAAGTAGACTTTGTTCTTCGACATGTCTCTGTATAGTATATACTCTATTTACTTTATCCATGTGCATTGTGCAGGAATGAAAAGGACTCTCTGAGTGTGAAAGTCTTTCTTCCAATTGCGAAACTTAACCTCAGTTCATAGAGCTTCTCCATGCTTCTCTCTCTGCATCCAAAGCCACTTTTACATATGCATTTTTTATCTGTAATGTTCAGAAACATCTCCTGTATGGGGCCGATTCCTCGTAATGTTTTATTTTGTGTATGAAAGCAGTAATATTAAATGGACAGGGTTATGTCCGTCTGACAAAAGATGCTTTCACTTGGAGCGTTCGAACAAATCAAAAGACTTTACGAATGGCGATTAAATCTTTTTAATGTTCCTGTTAATACTTTGAATTACTGTTTCTGATTCAAATAGATGAAGAAATAACATCATGTGTCTCGCAAACTTTTTGAATATAAATTACATTGCAAGAACACTGCCATGTTCATGCAGATAATTAGAGACGTCTTCACACTTACAGATACACCCGGCCTGGCCCTCATCTTCTTCTTCTGTTGAGTTTTTTGGCAACTGTTATTAAGGTTGTCATAATACCAGAATTTTAAAGGTCGATACAAGTATAAAAAATAACAATACACGTCTTTGGATACCATAGCACAAAAAGAAGGCTCACAACAGAACATAAAAAGCCACTGAACTGAAATGAAACATTTCTAATAATGAGATAGATGCAACAATGAAGAATCTTTTTAATAGCCTCAATATGATCTGATGTAAATGTCGAATCATTTTAAGAACATGATGTTGAAAAATGTACCGAAGGCACAAGACTTAACAACATGGTTGTAACGTTTCTATTATAGTTATTTACACCATAGTCGATATTGTCAAACGCTCCTCTTTGTAAAATGTCTCACAGATTTTATCATTGTCTTGTAACGCGAGCATATTAAATGTAACTTACAGTTTTCAAAGCATCCACAGCTGATTTAACTTGGTTCCATTTTCTCTTGAGCCCTTCACACCTCCTCACATCAGTCTTCAGTTCCTTCCGCTCTTTCTGTGCAATACAAAGACCACTCAGGTTCCCTCCCTGAGACCTCCATTAGACCTCCACCCAGAGCTTCAAAAAAACACTCACCGCAGTCTATAAACCTCTTGGGACCATCATCAATTCCACCTTGTTTAGTGTCGGTTTCATTATTGTGAATCTAAGCTCCCTGCCCTCTCTGCCCGGCGGAGGCGGCACGACTCGGCATCATCTGTTAAACATATCAGAGCCTCAGCACAATGCACTGCTATTAGAGATAATTACTATAATTGCAGCTATTGACAGGATTAAAGGCATCATCTGCAACATCTAAAGGGGCTCTTGTTGTGTCCCATCCTGCTCTGTTGTCTCTTGTGTTATCTTTTTTTTTTCTCCTCCTATCTGTTTCCCTCGCTTTTCGGGATAGAAACCAGATGAATTACATCTAGGACAATGAGAGGGAGGGGAGAGTGAGGTGGGAGGGTGGGATAGATGGGTGGAGGTGGAGAATTGTGCGAAGAGATAAGGAGAATAAGAAGAACGAAAGCGAGAACTGCGGGAGGAGATAAAACAGACCGTGTGAGCAAGTGGAAATTTGTCAGAAAGAGCCAGGATTCATCATATGGGCGCGATTACATGAATTAATTCCGTGTGCAAATATGATCACTTCATCTCCTGCATCCATTACTATAATTGCAGCTAATTACAGGATTAAAGGAAACATCTGGGTGAGATCTAAAGGGATCAAGGCCCCGTTGCTCGCTCCCTCTTGTCCTATTCATCTGAGTGGGGATAGATGATGTCTGGGGAAAATGTGATAGAGGGAGGAAGTGTTGGGGGGGTGAGGAGAGTGAGATGAGAGGGAAACATGATCATTTGAAGAGCATGAAATCTTGACGAAGAAAATAATTACTGTACTTTTTGTGGATGTCAGGGGAAAGAATAGTGGTTCTAAAAGACCATATTTGTTCTATTTGATCCGCCTCTTTAGCAGTTCTATTATTTCTGTTCATGTGACATAAAAAAGAACAAACCCATTGCAATCACAAAGTCATAGGCATGATATGTACTGATTATTATCTCTAAGATATAGACAATCGACTCCGTATGATTCGGATTCATAAAGCACTGCAATCTGTGGTAATTTCTCATTTTGGACCTAAACTTTAAGCCCAGTTCGGATCAGATTTGCAACCAAATGAAGCTTATTTAGAAGGTTTCAGGGAAAAGTTGATCATAGTAAACTGGCTCATCTCAGCTCGACTTGGTGTCGCCTGTGACTCAGATTGTCAAACATGGATGTTGTGAAATCACCAGTCGCTGTTCAGCAAAGTTGGCTGGTCAAGTAAGTTACAGACTGTGAGCGGGCTGAAATGACAGCAGCTCCTGTGATGGAAATTCTCCTTGTTAGAGGTTAAGACTCCCATACTCGGAGGGATTCAGATCTTTTTTAACACATGCGGCATGGAGAGAAGACCCAAGCATAGAGTTCTGTCCAACCTGCCTGAGTGGAAGAGATCTGATTCATCACACTGAGTAGGTCATTCTTCAGAGAACTGCCAACTCTCAAACTTCTACACAGAGAATTTGCATCACATTTTGACGTCGAGGATGGGAAGATCGCTGTGCTGATCAACACCTGAGCCTGGTGGGAAGGTTAAACTGACAGCGGATGTCACAAGTAGACTAAGAAAGAATTCTGACAAACGGAGGACAGGTGCCGGGCAGTGGGCTTCTGATCTAATTAAGTACAGTGTAAGTACGGTGTAGTGAATCATTTGACGTACAAGAGTGTTGCAATGTAGGTAGAAAGTGCATGTGGCCCCAAAGCTCATATAAAAAAAGGATTTGAAAACAAAATAATTAGAACCTCTCACAGAAAGCAATGTGGTGCTCTCAAGATTGCGTTGTAACAGGAAAATCGCCAACTTGTAGGTTGGTCAAACCAAATCAGCAAAGCTGTGATCTCAAGATTTGCTTCGCTGCTTTTCTCTAATCAATGATAGCACCAGCATCTGTTGAGCTAGCAGGGGCTCAGGAATAACTCCACAGAGCCCAGCAGGGAGGCAAGCTAGCAAACAGAGAGGACCCGTAACGCATGGATAGTCTGATGAGGCAATCAAAGAAGGGATTGACAAGGTCATGATCTGTGTGTGCACGAATGTGTGTTTGAGTGGTTGTCTGCTAGCTGTTCAGTAGCTGCCAATATGTGTGTGTTATCTGAGGGGCCATAGAGGGCAGGTGAAGTTGCAGGGAGTCTTACAAGAGAGAGAACATAGTCATTTAAACCGATTATAGTAGAAGCTGTCAGTTAAACATCCAGTTGGGTTTATTTTTTTGAAGCTATTAAACAGCCGGGATGGTGTATAAAACATGCACATGGTGAATATATCACCAGAAAAAACAAAAATGATGCAAAAAAAGTACAAAGAAACTGCTGACAACGCTTTCTGTTTAAAACATCAAACGTCTTTAAACCCAATATTGTAAATTCCTACAGCTTAATCCCAGCTAATAGTTTACTGACCAGCTTGGATGCCTATTAAACTGCAACATGCCACTTTAAGAAGATCAGGGTGAAAATCCTGCATCAATTTTGAGCTAATCTACTCCGAGCTGGAAAAGTAACTCATTTGTCAAATTGCCATGATGTCCGGGTCATCTCAGATTCACCAGTCGGGTTCATTATTTTGGATTACAGTTTCACAACACAACACATTCTTAACCTGATTAGCAGTGACCACCCAAAACAGAGGATTGGATTGGATGGATTTATTTATCAGCAGTTGTGCGATGGCTGACAGAAAGTTCTACTAAATTGACATCAAAGAATGACATAGTGATCAGATTAAGTGCCTGTTGTATTTGCCATGCCAATTTAGGAAGATCACCATAAAAAAACATGCATTTCAATATTCTAATCTGGTGATGCTGTGAATCCTGATCCTGGTCTGAAGTTTCCTTTACTTCTGAAGTGTAGCAGTGTAGCCAAGAGTTCACGCAAAAACCTTAAAAATGGCGTAACTCTTTGGGTAGAGGTTATGTGAGTTGGTTATAGTACTACGTCCGGGCGCAGAGACAGTTGGTACAGATTAGCTGAGAGGAGAATGGACGGGAGCTAAATGTGAGTTTGACGGTGGCAAAAGAAATGCGGAGATCCATGCGAGACCTCTGAGCGGCGTGGCGGCGCCCTCTACTGATCGTATTACTGTAATCAATACCAACATCAAGGGAAGGCACTGACAGATCGTTTGTAACACACTATCTATTTGTTGTAGGACGTGCAATGTCAAGTAAGGCAAATTCTACATAAAGCTGATCTTCCTCTGACCTTAACAAACAAGTTTTATGTCGTAATAACAACGCACTGATAAACAATCTCGAGACTCGAGGCTGGGGATAAACATCTAGGAATGTTTTACTGACAAACCTTTGAGCTCTTTAATCCAACACACTAAAGCAATAGGCTACTAGTACAGTATGTAGTTATTCTGGTCTGGTGTTGTGTGTGAATAACTTGACTCTCCAATTCCTCTCCTCTCAAGTAGGGCCTTTAATCAATCACAAAAATCAATGCTGGCAACCAGTCTGGCATTTATTTCAGTGAGTTACTCTGTTCCAAGCTGTTGGTTTCTGTAGAAACTGCAGACATATAGTTGTTACATTCTCTTCCCTTATCACTGGTTTCTGAACAAAGGGATGATTGATTCTCATTAGGACAGCAGCAGTCGCCTGAGGTGATCCTGCTATCAATTCTGTTTACTGTTTACTGAGTGATGGCAGCACCGCGGCTCGCCTCAGTGAAAAACAAGAAGTTAAAGACGCCTCAGAAAATCCAGCAGGGCATGCGACTACTTGAAGACGGCAGGACAGAGGTCATCACAATTCTGTGCACACACGGAGCATTTGAAAGTATAACTTAGGGAAATCAGTGTTTTCAGAGGGAACAGGGTCGACCTCAAAATACTCAGAATTTTAGATGTTAGCATATAAAATAAAATGTAAGAAAACAGTGTTATAGCTGAAAGAACTCCAGATATTCACTGATGTTGCAATAACAGCCATAAATGGCCTATTTGTAATATTTTCTCTGATTTATTTGCGAACAAAAAAACAGTTAAGTGTGAATTGAAGCATTTTTGTTTGTTTGTTAACTGAGAGTCATTCATTTCACTAATTAATGACCCTTTTTTACCAATGTAAGGAAACCTTTTACAGGACAAAACATGAATAAACCTAATTAAGTGGTTGACGGGTGTTATTAGGCTGCCAATCGGGTTTTGGAGATTACATTCTATTGTTTTCTTAGTCAACCCCCTTTGTTTACATGCGGAGCACAGAATGAGCTGTTAACAAAGACGAGCGCTCTGCTGTCACAACTGTTTACCGACGAGTAGCTTGTTTGCGGATTTGACCTCAGCTTGCGACTCGTGCCAGACTCAAAGCTTAGCGCCGTTTCTTACTGGAAGTTCAGTTTGAGTGTGAGACACGCATGCTAACATGCACTCAGACTGTTGATGAAGACCGGCAAGACGAGATCTCCGCAGTGCCCTGCAGTAGTGTGTGTGTGTGTGTGTGTGTGTGTGTGTGTGTGTGTGTGTGTGTGTGTGTGTGTGTGTGTGTGTGTGTGTGTGTGTGTGTGTTGATCGTATGCATCTTCTCATCTGCTCTTCAACCACACACACATGCAGAGAGGCTTCCCTGCCTTCTGTTTCAACAAGATCTGAAGGTGATAAAGAAAGGAATAAATAAAAAGGCAAAGGATCAGATAAATAACAAATACTGATCAGGTCTTTGTTTAAGTGTATGGATCAGAAATTTTCCAGACTGAAATAAAAACAGAATAAGAGGGAAAAGCAATATCATCTGTAACTTCCATCTTCTTCAGCCTTCTGTTTCTTCAACATCTCGTTCCTCTCTCCCTCTGTATTGTTTTTCATTTCTGTCAATAATGGACTATATTTAGCTTGGCTTTTAAGTCCTTGAGCTGCTGACCCCGTTTACTCCGTCACACTGCCTGTCTGGCTTGCGGGGGAATGGCCTAGTATCACTTACACCTGTGTGTGTCTGTGTGTGTCTGTGTGCTGTAATGCTGCCTTTCCTTTGTGTATCTTGAATATTTATTGGCTAAGTGTAGAGTTTCAGGTTGTTAGATTTGATTCTTCCATTAGAGGTTTCTGATCTTAACATATCAAAGTTTCGGTTGTGGCAGTATACAGTATGTCTGGTATTATAACTGTGTAATTATTTGTTATTAAGATGGAAAACAACAGTTCAGTTAGCTTCTCCGGTTAATTAATGATGGTTATAATAAAGATTTAGTGTTGTTTCTTCTAAATCTGTAAACAAACCTCAGTCACAAAATGTATTTAAATCATACACACATCCAATCAAATGAATAGGCAGCAATGAGTTCATGTCTCAAGCAAGTCTGTCTGCCAGTCACAGAGAAGAGGATTATACACCTAGAAACACACACACACACACACACACACACACACACACACACACACACACACACACACACGCGCGCGCACACACACACACACGAGGGGGTAATAGTCAGAGAGGATTATCCATCAAGACCCCCACCCCTGCCCACTGCTTCTCTTCCACACAAACACACACGCACTCAGGATTTAGCACAGGGGTCTAATCTCTCAAGTGCTATAACTTCCTGCCCTGCAGCCAATCAGGGCCCCGCTCCGATCTCTCTAGCCAATCACCTGTCCCCTGAGAGCCCCGCAGGCCAAAAACTACAAACCATCTTTCCAGCAGGCGGTTACGCCTCCCCCGACATCCGCACTGTCAGATCTTCAATTTCTAATATTTTCATTTCTCCCTTATTACCTCGGTGCTGCGGCCGGGCCTACCTCTGCCGTGTTTATTTGTTTGTTTCTCTCCTTTATTGTCCCAGTTGTAAGGCAGGGTTTGCTTCTGATGACCCCGTTTTTAATATATTTTTCTATTAGGTTTCCACTTTACCCGTCCCTTTGGCGAGAGGGAAGTGTTTAATGTTAAATTAAATATCAAATTAGAGCTCCTATCTAATTATATTTCTAACACCACTGTTGCAGGAACTCTGCGCTGACTTTTGACCTGTTATGAGGTTACAGTCTAGGAATAGCTTTTCATTTCCAGGCAGCTGGAATCACACAAAGTCACATGAGCCGAGAATCCATCCTGCAAGGCTTTGAGCTATGCACACCAAGCCAGGGTCTTATCCTAAACCCAACCAAGTGGTTTTGTTGCTTAAATTCAAATCCTGGGACCTTATAATGATGGTCCCCAGTCGCTGGGTTGTTGCAGTGGTCATGATTTTTTGAATGGTGATACTTACTGGCATTCACCTATTAAGTTGTTGTAGGCAGATTTGTTGAGTTTACTCATCTCTCATCACATATTGGCAGGTCGTGTCATTGTCGTTAAATATAGTCCAAAGATAAAGATTTCCACAGTTAAATCTAAAGATAGAACAACAAGACTTTAAAATCCAAGAGGAAGGAAAAGAGGAACACAAACTGAGGATTGTGTCTATTGATAGTGTCCCATGTTTCCTGCTGATAGGTGGAAAGTGACAGATCCACAACATACAAAACACATTTCACAGTACACTCATAAATCACTGCCAATCTGCGGTGAATAGCTTGTCAGCAAATGATTTTTAAAGCAGGAGTGAGAGCAGAGGATGCATGTGTGGCCTATATTAGCATCGAGGGGGAGAGTGCTCTTTCTGTCACTCGTCTCAGCTCGGCTGGCAGGAAGTTGCTGTGTGGCTGTCAAACAAGCGTCACTTGGATGCGGATTCAGGCCGTTTCACGTCAAACTGTCACCACCGGCTGATTTTCCTGTGTGATTTTAATGCTCCGTCTGTGTCAGGGTGAACCTAGTCTTACTCTTTGATACTTTTGTGGTGGGGCTGGTGGTGGTCGCGTCGGGCTGCCGTAGCAGAATGTAAGGTCCTGTCATTTGTTGAATTTGAATGTTCCCAGAGCAGGTCGCTATCGTCAGCCCCTCAACTGCTGAGCGAACAGCCTGATTAAGCGATTGAGGCCTTTGTTTGTGATTACCAGCTTGGCTATTTATGAAGCTAGATTATTGTTGGTCTACTGCTCATCTGTCTTTCTGTCTTTTTTCTTTTCCATCTCTCTCCTGTGTGTATTTATCTCAGCGAGAACAATACTGTGGCTTGGAAATTTTATCATGCTATTTCCTCCTCAGCTAGCTCCATCCCTCTGTCTGTTTCTCTCTCTCAGTTTTGTTGCTTATCGGGAGTCGACGAGAACAATAGAGGCGGCACGGCCACAAAATATTATCGGACTATTGTCTGTTGTTATTTATTTCCAGTTAGCTTATCTAGTTGGGAACAATAGAAAACTGGGTTGAAGAAAGATCCAAAGATCTCATTTCCATTTCTGTTTTTATGTATATATGCATGAGTATTCACGTGTGCATCTGCATCGCCACACATTTCTGGATCGGCATGTCTTTGTGTGTGTTTGCACGTGTCTTGGTAAGCATTTGTGCAGTTGTGTGAATGTCTTCGCCTTTCTATTTGTAGTGACCCAGAACGTCTTGACATTTTAAAGCCGGGAAGCAGGAGAACAGTCCGTCCCAAATGGAAACTTCTAAAAACAGAGATGCTGTAACTTAAAACAATAGGTGCTTACTGTGTTACAGGGCAAGGCAGGAGGTGCCAGGACACAAGGTGTGCAGAGCAGAAGAAAAGAGAAAAGTTTAATGCTGGTTTTTATGTTTTGTAAGTTTGAGAAGGTGTTTTTAGGAAGCTACCCTTTTGCTGAAGGCAGGATTTCACACGTCGAGGTGAAAAGACATTGAAAGGATTATATGCTATGATTATTGGACCTTGACACAGCTAGCAGAGAGGGTTTGAGGGCAGAAGGAAGTAGATGTCAACATCCTGGGAAAGGCACTGTTGTTTCACTTTATGTTTTTGGAATTTCAGAAAAGCAGTATATTCTGCATATCTTCCCGTTTTTTTGGGGCATCAGATAGGCAGTATAAAATAGTCTGTAAGCAATGTCTAATAAGCAGGACAGGAAGTGTCACAAAACAGTTTGAAAGTGGATTTGAGGTGGCAGCGTTTCCTCTTCTTGGTTATTCATGGCTTCAGCAAACCTCCAGACACATCCAGAGGCAGGATGGGAGATGGGGAACGACACGTGTTGTATTCAATATCTTAGACTGCAGCTTATGTTGGCATCAGCACAGTTGCTGCATTGGCAACTAGCAGAAATTTGAGCACAAAGACTTGCCATACAGCTGATTATCATAACATCATCTGTATAAGGTCAGAAAAGATAGAAGGAAAACACTGCACCAGTTTATACATATTTAAAGAAGAACAACAGAAGATGAGTCTGTTCCCTGAGTACAGTGTGAGCCTGTTGACCCCTTCATGAACCAGAACATAGCCTTTAATCCTCCAGCCTTGCTGGCAGATCATCAGGCAGTCACACATGGTTTTAGAGCTTCAATTCAGGAAATGAAGCACCTATATTGGCTGTTTTTTGTCTTTTGCGAAATGCAGGAGTAACGAGCTGGTTTTATTGCCGTTAATGTTGCTTCAAGTCTCATATATGTATATTGGCGTCGCACAAGAAAATCACTTTCATCTAATGAACATATTTTAACAAGCAAGCCTAAAAGATGCATGGGAGAGGTCCTGCAAGTTAAAATCACACATTTCAACTTCAATCACTGGATCCTCGGTATAAAACGGAGCAAATGAAACAAAGGCCCACAGTGAGACGTAGAAGAATAAACACAAGCAACAAAAAATTGAGCGTGCTGCCTTTAAAATCATTAGTGATGTGGAAAACTGCAGTGCAGATGAAATGGATGATGTCTTACAGTCACAGTCCCTGGACAACAGAGAGTAACAGGCTATAAACAAAACCAACTTTGTTCTTTTAAACTGCTTCCGATTAGACTTTCTACTAAATGCTTAAAAAGTAGAGAGGGAGTAAACAAATTGAAACTCCCCTCAAGTGGATGGTAGCAAACGAAAGCAGAAAGAACAAACACCTCACATAGCTCCTACTTAATTCAACCTGACAGAGAACAGCAGCACAGATATAGTAAGGAATGAAGCTACTGGATATTTTCTAATAAAACAAACAGGAGCACAGAGGATAAAAAATGGAAAATGACAAAACTGAATTGAAATAGCATTTCTAAAGCAGCGATCCCACGACGGCACCTCGCAAACATTGTTTATTTCCATAAAACCTGGCTGGAGCTGCGGCCCAGCAGGGCACACACACACACACACACACACACACACACACACACACACACACACACACTGCAGCAGTGGTGTGTTTGATGAAGAGGGCTGTGAGGTAAAAGGTACGGCTTCTAATACTCACCAGCATCAATCTCCTGTGTGGACAAACACACAGCAGTATGTGCAAATACATGGGCACACAATAACAGACAGGAACACCTGCAAAGTAAAATATATCAAGCATTGCTTTCGAATAAGGTAACTTCTGCCAATAAAGGAGTTTTTTACTTCCTTTGTCTTTCCAGAAAGGCTCAATGGGAAAACAGTTAGAAATGTTAAAACTCATTAATGAAGGTTTGTTGTTATGCACGTTATTAAGCTGTTTATAAATGGAGTTTAGGGTCGATAATCATCAATTCTTTTAAATTATAAACCAACCCAATCTGCCAAATATATGTTGGCGATGTGCAGTTCCTTAGTGCAAACAATGGATATTTTGACACTGTACTATCTTATGTTGCAACTTAATGTTTCTTTAGGTTCAAATTTCAGTTTTGTCTTTTGACAACACCGTGCTCATGGTCTGGTTAGTTTTAGGCACAAAAACAACTCGGTTAGGATTCAGAAACTACCTGCTTTTGTCGCCATAAACGTGGCTGGAGATGTACAGGCCTCTCATCAAAAATATCAGTTCTTTGGTAACAGAAACAAATCTGTGAATTATCCAGACGTCTCCTTGAAAAATATCCAGTTGTGTCATGCTTGCAGTATGTTGAAAAGCTGTTTTGAACTGTTGTCAGCGGCTTGGCTGATTCATCACTTAGCTTAAACACTGAAAAACCTCTTCTCTGGCAGCTGGGCTGGAAAAACAAAACAAAGAAAACATAAGGTAACAGAAAACATTTGTGAATAATTCATTAACCATTAATAAGGCTGCCAGTTACGACCAATAAACCTGATTATCAACGGTGTTGTATCCTGGCATCAGTTATGCCTTCTGTCCATCCCTCTCTCTACTTTCTCTTGGTCTTCTCCTCCCTTTTCTGCTTTTATCCTCAATTTTACCTCTCGCACTTTCTCCATCCTAGTTGCTAATTCAATCTCACATACATACTCACATGCACTGTGCCCTCCGGTGAGTTATCCCCCACAGACGCACACTCTATTACCCAAGATGCACTGCCCCGCCGCATGCCTGCCTTTTCATTGGCCAATAAAACAACCTGAGCTTTATGGCTTTACCGATTCCAAGTACATCAACTATAGAGGGAGAGAGGGTGGGAAGGTGGATTGATGCAAAATGAGAGTCCACCTGAGGTTTATTACCCAAAACTCCTTCTTTGGAAAAAGAAAGAGAGGTAACGGGTGAGTAGAGCAGGTGTTCAGAGAGAGGAAGAGATGGAGGGGAAGCTGTGGAGAAATAGAGGAGGGTGCACAGAAAATACTTGCCTCAGTGAAACGAGTGATAAAACAGAGAAAGAGAGTCTATCACGTAATGTAGAAAGAGCGAGCGGGTGAGACGAGGGTGAAGCCAGTGAGAGGGAGAGAGAGAGAGATCGTAAAGCTCATAAAAATATAGAGAGCCATTCATGACTTATAAAATAACAGCCATCGATGTGCAAACCAAAACTGCAGCGTGGATGAAATAGATGATATTTTATTGTTCTAGCCTCTCAGTCCCAGTCTGTATGAATAGCTATTGATTTAACATGTTTTATTCAGGCAGCCGGGCGAACCTTCAAGCCCAGGGAGACCGAGACGAGGCTGCTGCTCTGTCGAGGGCTTTCTGCATTTAAGCCTGCTGTCTTCTGTTGGCTAAAGGTTTTCTCCCAAGTTCCTCAATCTGAGTGGCGTTTAGTTGTGTGTCTGTGTTGTACCAGGGGAGTCGAAAGCTTAGAAAAGTAGAGAAGAAAAACAACAGGCAACAAGAAAAACATAATAATAGAGAAGAGGAGTGTGTTAATGTTCACGACTTCATTTAAACTCCCAAGCACTTACTGTCTTGAGTTAGACTCATTTTCGGCCAGATGGGCGCATTGGGATGCCATTCAAACACTCAAAAAATCAGCAGCTCCATTCATTCAGTTCATATTATCTGACCATTCATACGATCTGACCTCCTGCCCCTGTTCAACCAGCCTCAACCACAAAACACACTGTCATCATCAGGCTAAATGATATCTGAATATGCATGACATCACGTTCATTTTTCAGATGTTTATTTTTTTGGTCCAAAGCCACTTATGTTGTTCCCTTACACAATCTTTGGGACCTGGGAAGCAGACGAATATGCCACCACGTTTTACTTCCCCTGGAAGATGTGTTCGGTCCCCCTCTCATTCTGTTTGTAACGGGACAAATGATACTCAGTTATTCGATGACTGACAAAAAAGCCTCACCTTTCCAGATTATACAAACCACATGTCACATGTTGCCCTGATCATGAATCTACTGTTTCGATGTGGGTATGACGACCACCACATTTTGCCTTGTGGCCACCCGTGATATTACAGCAGAAAGTTCTCCTGTGGTTCACAAATCATTTTTACACATAGATGATAAAAAAAGACATCTGTTAAACTTTTGACAGCGCACTTTAAACTGCAAACAGTTATGATTTTTTTTTATCCATGGACGTTTTATATTTATAAAACCTTTCTAGAGCAGGCAGGGCCAGTGGGAGAAACGCCACTTTGCATATTTGGTGTGCTGCATGACCAGAAAGTTAATCCTGAGGCTAGAAACTCCAGGTGCATTTGCCAGGTGAGCAATTCTCATCCTATCTTTGTGCACGGTTCTACTACAAATCTTTGTGCTCTGATTGGTTATACGTTCATCAAGGTGTAGCCTAAGTGACATCACTCATCTAAAAACTGGAATTTGAGTCCTCTGCACTCCACCATGTGTAGCCAGCGAACATAAACCCACATCAGGTGAAACGAGCCGTCTTTGTTTCTCACTTTGGATGTTTTTGTTTTCCTTATGTATGTCTTTATTTTCGTCTGCCCTCAACCTCGTATGTCCCGCGTCACTTTTTTTTTCTCTGCCTCTCACACTTGCGCACACATCACACAGTCACACATTCACACTTCACCACTGCAGCCTGCAGGCCTAGTTGGAGTGAGGCGCCCGGCTGTCAGTGCTTTTCATTTCAGTCCGCTAATGGAGCGACGAGGGGTCCGCGAGCAGCCCACCGCCTCACTGCACTAACTCACACACACACACACACACACACACACACACACACACACACAGATCACCTCCAGCCTCTGAGGTACCCGTTTTGCACAAACATCCATCTGCATCACTTGTTATCACCCTTTCTTTTTGCTCTCTTGTTGTTCTCTCCCTTGTCTCCATCTTGTTTAGCCTCAGTTCGGCGCTGGCTCGCTATTCTTCTTTCCTATATTCCCAGTCTTCATTTTCTCTTTCAGTTCGACTTTCTCACCATCTCACTTTCTCTCTCTCTCTCTCTCTCTTTTCTGTTTCAATGTGCCTTTTGTCGCAGCACTATATTTTTACCAAAGCATGCAATAAAACAGAACACACACTACCCTCAGTGTGAGATGGAACAACTCTCCCTATCTCAATTTCCGTTTCCAATTCAAACTTCTTTATTGGCACTGGCAAATCGAGAACAGTGATACCAAATGGAAGGACACTGAACGATGATCGTACAGATAATTAGTTTGTACATCAAATTAAATCTCTCTGGAATCCCCCTCATATCATCGTGTTCTCATGCTAGTGTGTGTCGTGTGTCTCTAGACCTGGACGTTCATTACAGCTCTGTGTCTCAGTATTTCTTTCTCTGTCGCCCCACAGCTTTTCTTTTACTCCTTCCTTTTCTTCCTCAAACATTCTTTCCCTCTGTTTATTCTCTGCCTCAGCTCACCTCGCTGTGTTCTTGTTGAATTTATTTCAAAGCAGCTTTTTTGCAGAGAGAGGACAGAAAATGCCTGAAGTTTGTAACACATCAGTACATATTTGGTGTCGTTGGGACACTGGGCTTGGTTTCTAATTTAGTGTTATCCTCTGTCTCATTCAGTCTGTCCTAAAGAATTTTTAGAGGACTTACCAGAGTGTGACAGGAACAAGGGGCAGATGGGAAATAGGCACCAAGCTGGATCCAAACTGGAGACTTTATGGTTATGTGGTAGCCATCTTGGACCTCTGGTCCTTTAGTCAAACTCGCTGTCGCTCAATACTTCTGTCTTTGCATCCATCTCTCTACTTCATACTCACGCTTTACCTTCACACGTTGAATATGTTTATGTTGTATCCCATTTGTGTGATCATAGCACGTTGTCCCAGAAGATCTGGATATGGTTTATTGATAGGCCACCTAACTGCCATGCTTCACACATACTGGTCTGAAACTTTTACTATATGCATTCCAGGCTGGTGGTCAGCTAAACACTGCTGCCCTCACACGCTGTTGTATCAACAAATCAAGCCCGGAAGACAAATGACAGGAAGCACAAACCAATCCAGGGGCTGTAGCGCTGCATTTTGTGTTGGCGGATTCCGCTCCGCTGAACGCCTTCTGGTCGGTCATGTTATCTCTCCGTGATTCTGTCTGTTTTGCTCATTCTTCTGCTCCACCTCCCTCCCTTGTTGTCACCTTGCCTCCACGCTCTATATGGCCCAGCTTGTATGTTTTTCTTGCACTGGGGCTGAAAGACAAACCGAAATGCACTCACAGACACAGACACAGGCTTAGACACACCTACTGGCTGAAGTGCTGAAACGTGTTTGAGGTTGAATTGCTATTAATGTGTTCTTTTCCCCACCAGTCAATACTCTTTTGTACTGACTGTCATTCACAATGACAGCTGCCCTCCAGTGTTCTCCTATTTGTGTTTGTGTGTCCGTGTGTGTGCAGTCATTGACAGTTGTGCAGTGTGGAAACTTGCCAGTAGCAACATGACAACAGACATTGACAGTTCTTTTAACAGACAAACTATTGAAGTGCTTTTGCCGGTTAAGCGACCGTGGGTCAATTTGCTCAATTTGTTCCGGCCTCAAAGTGGAGATCGTGTGGAGACACACAGACCTGTCGTATAAAGCCGAAATCACTTCACTCCAAAATTGACTTGTATGACGGTTAACAGACAGTTTAATAAGAGATGGTCGATTTGTTGGATTTGCTCTGATGTGACAGTGGAAGTGGTTTGGGGGCTCAGACTCAGAGGCTCACTGTTTGTTTCAGACGGAGAAGGAAAACAAAAACAATCTTGATTATAAGTGGCACAGAAGGGCTTTAGATATTTTTCAGTCTAAGAAGCAAAATACACAAACTGAGGGTTAATTTAGTCTTTAATAGTAGAATATGAATATCAGAAAAACGTTTTTACCAATTGTTTTTTTTTTGTAAATTCTTTTGAATGATTTTCTGTTAGATGTTTGAAATAAGGTCTGTGGTTAATATATATATATATATTTTTTTTTTTAATTATTTTTATTTAATATGTCAACTTATTAATTAAAGATTTTAACATGTCTTTAAAGCAACATTATGCTCATCACTCACTGTTCTGTCTTTACAAGAGGAAACTATATTATCTCTAACTTTCCAACTGGTAGATTGATCAACTTATGTTGAAGTTTGTATACTATAGAGTAGAAAGAAGCTTAGTTGTCGTGTCGTTGAAGTCGGGCGACTGCGCTGTAGTTTGCTTACAGCCTAACATTAACTTAAGGCGATTAGCCTTCTGGTGATTGCGGCATCATAAAAGTATTGTACGTTTGTGAAGATTATCATGCTAAACAAAAAAGTGAAGTATCTTAAACTTTCCACCAAGCTTCTTTTCTGAAGTAATGCAAGTTCAGTTATAAAAATTCCCATTGGCTGTTTGTTGAAGGAACCAGGGTGATGCTAACTTCCTGTATGTCATCCCTGCAGCACGCGATGCTCTCGTCTCAGTTGCTTACTTAGAGACAAATTTTTCCTCAAAAGAAGGTAAAAAAAAAAAAAGAGCGACAAAGAAATGAATATTGGATTCCTTTTGTTAAGGGTTTTCTTTTTGCCTCAAACTTGAGTCCAATGGCATGTTAGTTATTCTGTGTCTGCTGGATGTGTAAAGCCGCAACTCTTTGTTATGAAATACACTTTTCACAACGACTTTACAAGGTGATAATATGTGAATGTCATCGTAACCTCAGCTTAATTCTGCCTCTAGCCAAATCGAAGAAAACCATTTCACTGATATTGAAGAATGTAATCTGAACAAAATGAGGTTTCCAGGGCCTCAGATGTAGGCT
Source organism: Diplodus sargus (assembly GCA_903131615.1). Classification (NCBI taxonomy): domain Eukaryota; kingdom Metazoa; phylum Chordata; class Actinopteri; order Spariformes; family Sparidae; genus Diplodus; species Diplodus sargus. The sequence continues at coordinate 737,785 of CAEMYA010000414.1, read as the reverse complement.
AGGATTATAAATAAAGCCAGTTATAGGCTAACATAAGGTGTAAACAACAAAGCAACACATTAATAAGCTGTTGTAAGCTGCCAGATGAAATATGTAACACTGAATGTCTCCTGTCTGCCTCCAGATCACCTACAAGGCCCTGAGCTCATTGGACCCCAGCGCTGATCTGACAACCCAGAGGGGGAGGGTTTTCAAGCTTAGGAACGAGACGCATCACCTGTTCGTAGGTCTCTACCCCGGGACCACCTACTTCTTCACCCTCAAAGCCTCCACGAACAAGGGCTTCGGCCCGCCCGTCACCACCCGCATCAGCACCAAGATAGCAGGTAAACAACATGCTCTAATAATTTTAATTCAGAGTCATATTCTTTCACATCCGGTGACATTTGTTTGATCTGATTACTCCAATCACACAAACTCACAGTGTCACATTCATCCTTGTTTTTGTTACAACGATTGCAGGTAAAGAGGGAGACATTAAAGGCTTGTTTGTTGGCTAGTTGGTGGGCTGGCATGTCAGTCCCTTCCTCTGTGACGGTGCAAGTCTGGCTCTTTGTTTGTCTCTTTGTTTGTCTGTCTGAGTGACCATTTTTATTTCTGACTCTTTCTCTGCATTTGTGCCTCTCCTTTTGTCACCCGCCTCGTCCAAAGAAAATGTCAGTGGCACCACAAAAAAGGGAAAACAATCAACTTTTGTGAGGAGAGCTATGAAATGCCCTCACATGTAAACGCATTTCTTTATTCTGAAACAAGAGGACTCCTCTTTTCTTATTCCAGCTGTTTTGTGAAGGGTGTTCTTTGTTGTTCAAATGACAGAGTGACTGATGCGAAATAAAAGCTGTTCACTTTTTCATTCTTTGTGTGCATCTCTCTGCCCTTCATCTCTCTGACTCACCCTTTCTGTCTCTGCAGTCCCTGTCCTCTTTTCACTCTCAGTGTCTCACTCAGCCTCTTCTATTTCTCTCTGCTTCTACCTTCCTTTTTTCTGGCTTTCTTTAATAATCCCTTCCCAAATGGCATATCTGATTGTCTCTCCTTCGCAGGATGTTATTTCTATTCCTTTGCCATTGAGGTAGTTCTGACCTTTAGGTGTTTCTTTTTTATCGCTACATCTGTGGACACAGTCACTGAAGATGTGAGCCACAAATACAAGTTCCTTCAATCCCAAGTCCAACTTTATATTGAAGACAGACAGAGGACTCTTATTTCCTGGTTTATAGAATTTGCAATGGATGGATTGTGCACAGTACCAATTATAGGATAAACTCACAAATAATGGCTTATTGCATCATATCACTGACATTGACTGGATGCAGGATGAACTGTTTATATAGCTGTGAACATTTTGGCAACAGGATTTAGAATTGTATTGGAGAGTCGGATATTAATGGTGGCTATATTTTATTTAGACTCGCAAAGAACCAGTGAAACATGGGGTGGACAGCTGCCAACGTTTCCTGTAGAGGTGACAAACTTTTCCACCAGCGCAACATTTATCTGCTCAGTTCAAACCTGCACATATTAATCACTTCCTTCCACAGGATGCAGAATTGCATTCCAAAATGTAGAGCAATTTCTTTCAAACTCTGTATATTGATGCATAGATAGAACACAGGATACTGACCTCCAAAGCAAGATTGCAGCCACTTGTATTTTAATATTAGTACAAACATACATACATCGTTGATCAGCATCACTTTACTTGATTTGCATGTGATTTAGCAGCATAAATCTTCTCTTGTAGCCTTAATATACCCAGAGAGGCTCTGAGCTGAGCAGGCGAGCTGTTTCCAACACTCCCTTCCTGTCATGTTCATACAGTTACACAAATTTAAGTGCCACAGCAAGTGGCCACTTCTCCTTTGTTACTCAAGGCTTTGGGTTGTATTGGAGATGTGGCATAAAATCACTGTATTTCAATCACAGAAATGTGAATTTAAGATCAAATTATTTCAAGTTCAAGCACAAACGGAATTCATTTCCAAACGGGTAATGGTTTCCATTTTCCCATATTTGGTTTATAAGTGTTCTCTTCAGATCCTGCCGCCGAAAAATCCCAGACAGAATCACATTCCTCTCTGAGCACGGTGGTTCTGTGAACAACACAGCCCAGCCGCGGCTGAAGAATCTTTTGTTATGTTAGCAAAGTCAACTTAACAGCTTTTATAATTATTAGGTCACGCATTATTAATATCCCATCATTGTACAACTTTCTTTCTGTGTAGATCAAGTCAAAATTTTGCTGATCTTTGAGCCTGCAAGTCAAATAAAAACCACCATGTAGTCGTCATGATCAGCTCTCTAAACCCAGGCAGTGAAACATAAAGCGGCCTCATGTCACAGGTCCCTTCACACCACCTCCACAACTCATTCCATCAGGCGCCAGAACCAAAAACTCTCTGGCAAGGACAAATGTTTTCATTCTGACAAAGTGCCATCAACATGATAAACAAGCTATAAGGGAAATAGGAATTTTAACGCATGCACATACTGACACGTAACAGCCAAACCGATCTTAATGATTTTTCTGATTCTGAATTGAACCCAAGTTTGAGCTGTTTTGATGTCTTCCTCTGCCCACTGACCTGCACAACTGAATCCTGAGTCCTGGCAGTGTTAGGTACCGACTGAAGTGCGGAAGACTTCAATCTGAATGTGTCATCAGCTTGTTATTAACATTGTCCTATCTGTCAACGCCTACAGTGATTTTATGTTGACATTTCCACCGAGCCTGCAATACTCCATCATCCTTTCAAATTTTAACAACGTGTTGCTAAAAGAGAAAAAAATAAAAAGCTTGGCGCTTCCACATGTAACAGAGATGTCTCCCTCCAAATGTCACGCCATCCCCAATCTTCATTATCTCATTCAGGGACTGCAGGATGAAGAGATTTAAATTAAACGGTGCGGACGGATAGAGATGGATGGACACCGGAGGAGGGGTTGGGCTCATGTTAATAACCTAAATGCCACACCAATCAGGCAAAGAGGTGTTGATGTTTTACTCACATCGGCACAGAGGCTTCACTTGCAAAATGAGAGCATGACAGATGTGAAATTAAACACTTTGAATATAATTGAATGTCTGTGACGGCTTTTCGATGAAAGCCTGCATCCGTCTTCTTTTGTAGGCTACTTGACAAGATAACTGTTGTTTAGAGGTTGGGATGTCCCGATCCGATCACGTGATCGGAAATCGGGGCCGATCACGTGGTTTCAGATTCGATCGGAATCGGACATTACATCCCGATCAGGTATCGGATATATATATGCATATTTATTCTCATTATTTTTTATCACTGTTATGTGGTGGTACAGAGTCAGACCGTCTGACATCACTTTGCTGCAGTGACACTATTGGTTAAATTTTGAACGTGGACCCAAGCCCGATTTTCTTTACTTTTTTATGTCAAAGCACAATTTTTTTGGAAAAAAGAAAAAAAAAAAAGAGCTACTACACATACAGCAAATAAACAACAAACACTCAAAGAATAAAACGAGTTCACTCAAGCAATGCAGGCAAAGACACCGAAGCAACAAACACTCGCGGATACTTTCAAAAGGACAGAGAAATATCCTTGAGACAGCGACATGGCCATAAATATTACAGAGAGGGTAATTAAATTAATCAATTAAAATTAATTAATTAAAGGAGATGCTGAATGTCTGTGATACAGATGAGCAACGCGTCCACATCATTTTACATGACAACGTAAGGAATATGAAAAAAGCAGTGGATGATATGGAGGTACCAAGCGTGTGCTGCGTCTCTCATTCACTTCAGCTGGCTGTAAATGTTCGTTATCATTGAGAATGCATTTTAAAAGGTGTGTTTGTCTATGTGTTTCTTATCTTATCATCAGCCCCCATGATGCCAGAGTACGAGTCTGAGGCTCCGCTGAACGAGACAGAGACAACCATCACCATCCTGCTAAAGCCCGCCCAATCACGAGGCGCTCCGATTAGGTGATCTCATACCCGGGCCTTACAATACTTTTCTATTTCTATGATAATTTCCTATATTTACTCATGTCTCTTCTCTAGTCTTCTCTTCTCTTCTCTTCTCTTCTCTTCTCTTCTCTTCTTTTCTCTCCTCTCCTCTCCTCTCCTCTCTCTTTTTATTCACTTTGCTCTCTCCTCTTTCCTCAAGGGTCTCTTTTAAAGCCATTAAAGTCACTCACACATATAAGTCCAATTTGTATGCAAAGGAACTCGGAGAATGGGACCTTATTTTTTTTTTTTTTATAAATGTGGCAGAGAAACGTATCACCATTAGTCACTCGCATCTTGTAGCTTTTTAGTCGCTGCCTCAAACTCCAAGCTGAACTTGACAGGCCTGAATGTTTAATGGTAATTTGGCAGTCAATGTCTGGTCACTTGGGACATCACTGCTTAAACTGAAGCAACCCGCCAACAGCCAGTTGAAATGAAAGGATATAAAAGCAAGTTTTTAAGGACAAAGAATCATCATTTTCTTCTCACCTAACGCACAAACCTTTTTCCTAAAGTGACGTTAGTGATCATCCGTCATAAAATGAGTATGAGATGATAGAAAGAATATAAATACCCAACTTGAGTTTCATTCTTCCAGGCCCCAGTTCTCCTCACACACTGGTTTTGTTTTAAGAATGGAAGCACAGCTAATTTATGCCTTCTCCATTTTCTCAGTTTTTCAGCCAGCGTGTTTTTTAATTAAAAGTTCACTTTGAACATGTGATCTCATCCATTTAATTGGTGTAGGAGAGAACATTATTCTGTGGTTGCCTTCAGGGAAATACAGCTTCGACAGGGGTGCGTGGAGAATATATATCACTTCAATTTGGACTAGGGGAAATGGACTTGTGAAATGTGAGCGTGGGTCAGTGGTTCAGTGTTAATTTCTGTAAATCCCATACCACAGCTCACCATTTATCACCCACACATGGTAAATATCTCGTTTTGAATTAGGCTACACTCCAATCGCCAACATCTTTATGTGTTTATCAACCGGAGATAAGCCCCTTAGCGTGTTTGCTTATTATGTGTGTTTTGTGCAAGTATTACATGTTTTAAGTGCCAGCAGATGTACGTGGGGATGGCAGAGAAAAAGGCATCTGTTGGTTAATGTGCACACTAATGCTTTGTGGTGTTTTATTTTTTTTTATTTATTTGGAGGAGATCAGAGCATCTCAAGTTCAGGAGCTTAGATGAAGAGTGTTTACTGTAATGGCTGTGCTAAGAGGAGCAGCTGTTGCGGTTAGGACACACACGGAAACAGACAGAAACACACACTCCTCAAACATTAGCTTCCTTGTACCCCCTGTGCATACACATGCATTCACATAAGTGCACACAGAGGAAGGCAGTCGTAAAGGCTGAAAACACACATACACGTACACACATACACCTGGTCATAGATGAAGATGGATACAGGCAGATAATCACCAAAAAGCTGTGAAAGTAAATGCTAGAAATACGTTTGCACACGCAGATGAATAGACTTGCACACATGATAACACACACAACGGATCAAGAACATACGACTACACACACACACACACACTTCAGAGGTGTTTAAGCAGCAGTTTTTAAGACATGACCAGAGTTTTTGATGAACAAGCATTATCAACAGAATTCAAAGAAACAACTGAAACAACTGAAGTCTGTCCCAGCTCGCTCTACCGTTTTTTGCTGCTAGAGGCGATACTTTTAGTTTGACATATGCCAGGGGCAGTTTATTAGTTTATTACTCTGTGAGTTTACTTTGTTAGTTTATTACACTAACTGTCGAGAGAGGAAATAGTCTTGTATCTGTTTTCCCTACCAATCAGAAAATACATTACACCTTATAAAATCAAGTTTTGTATTGATTCTTCACGTCCCTACTGTCACACCTGTCTTCGAACTGAGCTCAAACTCTGTCGTGGAGGCTGTTTCGTCCAAGTTTGCTGCCAGCCAATGTTTGTTCTCGAGCTACGAACCTTGCTTGAGCAGAGCCATGAGCTAACGGTAGCTAGCTACGTCCAAAGATAGCGAGAAAAGAGCAGCGGTTGTTGTTTACTTTGGTGATATGCTGCCTGCGTAGAGTATGGATGTTTGGTGCTACCTTCAAATTGTGGATGTATTTTTGGGCCCCTAACCCTAAACTTAATTCTAAACCTTTAAACCTCACAGCCGAGTCTGAACAGTCAAACAGCTCTTTGAAGAATCAGCAGAAATGTCCTCATTTTCCCAAAACGTCTTCACTTTTCAAATGTCCAGAAAGGTCCACGCTCCCCAGATTGTTGTCATTTTCTAAGATGACTGAATGTTTTGTAACCCCAGTTCTTCGACACACAGAGAGAAGTGCAACAACACAACAACACTCGCATATGTAGGAACACCTGTGAGAAACGCATGCACACAAGTAATTGAGAACACACACACCTAATTCCCTATTTGCCCCTTGTACTAGGCCTCTGCTTCATCCCTTGTGCAGCTCTAAAAGCCATTAGAGAGTGAGAGAGAGAGAGAGAGAGAGACAGTGAGAGAGAGAGAGACTCATCTTTGGTCATCAGCAATTATCTTTTATGAAAGCTGCCAAACGGGAGCTGGGGATAATTGGCCACGGCCCCCTTCACAGAAACATACATTTCCCTAATTGCGTATAATTGTGAAGTGAGTTCTTGGCTTGGAGGACGGAGGTAATTGCGGAGGGCCGCTGCGTTTGTCCTGACCGCTGAAGGAGCCCTCAGCCATTCATGAAGCCTCTTAGAGCAGAATGGAAACACACACACACACACACACACACAAACACACACACACACACACACAGACACAAGCTAGAGACATACGCAACACACAGGCAAGGCAGTATTAAATATATAAACGTATCTCAGTACACCTGTTAGAACACACGCACAGGGCAGAGAGAGACCCATTTAAGCTTATTAATGTGTAAAAAAAAACACATGTATTCGAAAGGAGCCTAAAACCTCACATCTCTCACTCTCTCTCCCACAGACACACACTCACACACACATATATCTCTAATTCATACTTTGCTGCTGAGTCATCACAGGAAATGATCTGCCAGCCACTTTCTTAAGTTAGCTGAAGTTTGCTTCCAAAGTATATATCTACCATTTGGGAAAAGACAGTGACCCTTGGAACAAATTCTATTTCTTTTTAAAGGCTACTGGGCATTTTCCTGAGAAAACTTTGCAGACTTCAGCCCTCTTCTGCTAATGCTTTATATGCCAAGATGGATGTAAAGCACTCTGCAAATTACAGCTATTCAATACCGGGTGCTCCATAGTGTACGGATAGTAATGGGGATAAGAACAATTGTCAAACAAATCACTGTTTTAGTAATTTTCTAAGAGTTAAAATGACAAAGGCAAGTCTGGCACCTGCACCCACTGAAACCCTGCAGATCTGCTCTATTCGACCAAATTCATTTTAATGATTGGTACAAACTCAGTTTTTATGAAATCATCCCCACCTTAAGATTCAACACTAAGCCAAAATTCCCTTAATTTAAAGTGAGTGACTCCACAACAGAGCATCTTATCTATTTTTATTGGTGGAAATCTTCAAAAAACTGGAAACATCACACAAAAGCAAGTTTTAATGTATCTTTATTTGTGTTTTCCAGCTCCTACCAGCTCGTTGTGAAGGAGGAGCGCAAGTCCAAGACCCGCCGCGCTGCTTCCGAAGCCCCCGAGTGTTTCTCCGCCCCTGTCAGCTTCCGCAACGCCTCCATCTTGGACTCGCCCTACTACATTGCTGCTGAACTGCCCCCATCCAGCCTCACGGTTGTTCAGCCATTCACGGTGGGAGACAACAAGAGTTACGGCGGCTTCTGGAATCCACCGCTGTCACCGGCTAAGAGCTACAGCATCTATTACCAGGCCATGAGCAGAGCCAATGGGGTGAGTGTCAAGACTCCAAAAGTACATTTAACAGGAGGAAAGAATATTTGGTGAAAGTACAGTATCTTCATCAAATAAGATACATTTTAAATGATATTTTCAGAGGCTGACAGAAAAGGTGGTGCCTCCACATTGAGGTGTTGAACAACACACTGGCAGATTTGCAAAGATTTTCTCATGTTCTTTCTTTAGACACAAACTCATGCAGTCAGACCATCGATAAATACATTCATTGAAAAACTTGATTTGTCCACTGACACAGGAAATAATGCAAATATGTCTTACACTGATGCATGGCTCCTGTTCAGGTATAATACAGTACATATAAGAACGTCCAATGCACATATGAAGTTAGAAAAATACAAAGGAAAGATGGTACAATAACTTTAAAATTCAACATAGAGGGGCTTTAAATCTCTAAACACCTTGGCTGAGACCCCAAAACAACATTAAACTGAAACCTAAGTTCTGCATGTTTGGTCAGAACTACTAGAAATTAGATTTTGAAAGCTGTTGAGGCTTTCCTAACAGTGGTAAAGGGTACACAATGCTGCTGCAGATGTCTCCACCTTGGGATTCTCAAGTACTTTTGGCCACGCCCTTATCGGTGATGTCACTGCAGGTGTCTGCCATCCAATTAAAGTTGAGGGTCGAAATTTCCTAGTTGATGTTTTCAACTTCCAACCTCCAAGCATTCCAGGTGCATGATGCCAAAAGTTTACATACTTTGCTGATTGTTTTAAAATAATGTGACTGAAATAGAGGAGGGGAATCAGCACATGACGTAACAAATGCCATTATATATATATTTTGGTTTATGGAAACTTGGAAATCTATCTAAATATTCCATTAACTAGCTTAATACAAATACTGTCATCTACAAATACACCCTACACTCTCAACATGGGTTGTCATTGTTGTGTGATGTCAGACAACTGCTCCCTAATGAGTTTGGAGTAGATGGAGTCACCAACAAAAAGTAGAGATTTAGAGGTAGATATTATGTGCCATTGTAATTTTTCTAGTGCGAGGTCTGACAAAGTTGTCTGGAACGCAGCATTAGCTTCAGTGACAGAGGTGAGGTCAAAGTCATCGACCGTCTAGTCGAGGAGTTTGAATTACCTCCTCACGGCCCTTGTCCGGTACAGTGAATGTTGTCAGTTCTTACCAGAGAAAAAAGAGAAGAGTCCTCACTCCCAGAATCCATCTGTCTGTTTGCCTCCCCTCTTTGCCTTGCAATTATACCGTCTGCAAATATGACAACACCTCGTCCACCTCCCCCACCTCTCTCCTTCTCATAACTCATTCACAACTTGAACTTGGCTTTTGAATTTCCATAATACTCTGAACCCCTGTGAGGGTTGTTTTAATTTTCCACTGCCGTAACCACGGTAACTCGGTTTGGCAAGCGGGGCTGGGCAAAGCTGGCTGATGCCGTGATGTAATATCCTCCTCCAGAAGGCAGATTTCCCACAATGCACTCACAAGGAGAGGGACCGTGCGCGAGTGGGTGTGAGTGTGGGGGGATTCTTGCATGATTGAACATGAGTGTGTGTGTTTGTGTGTGTGTGTGTGTGTGTGTGTGTGTGTAACTAGATGAGTGTGTTTAAAAGTGTGTGTGTGTGTGTGTGTGTGTGTGTGTGTGTGTGTACTTCTGCCCGTGCTTGGCAGTTGTGTATACGTGCATGCATTGTATATGTGCAGACCCTAAATCCGGTCACATAAGATTTCTGTATTTGATTGGATCTCAGTCAATCCAATCAGTGTGAGGTTTGTTTGGGTCATGGATTGGAGCCCCGTGAGGGAGCTGGTTTGGGAGGTTGGTGGCAGCCGCTGTAAACCAGATGATTTGATAAGGAAGTCAGGCATAAAAATTGGACACACATTCATAAAACTTGTGAAGTTTTGCCAATAAATACATATTTCTTCCCCCACAAATTTCATCCACTGCAAAGAGAAACTGTTAAATGCAGTAATTGTTGTTTTTTCCTAGTAATGTCAACAAACAGAATAGTCCAATCATTTTAGTTTCTCCTTTGAGAGACTGACATTAGAAATGTGTGCTTGTATCCTAATTTGCTTTTAGTTTCTAAAATGTATGATAATTGCAGTATCAATGCACAATGTGTTCGACACTAGAGGTAGGATTACAGCTACGGTGCATAAGTCTGTGGGTTTCAACAGACAAAACATAACATTTGTCATTTTCAATTTTATGTTATGACAACGCTGTGCTTATGGTCTGGTTAGGATCTTTTTCGAAACCCTAAACAAGTGAATTAATCATGCTTTGGCTTCCCTGATTCTGTGACTCAAACACGGTTGGAAACTGTTCCAGCGTGTCCAGTGGCTTCACACTTACAAAGGTGGTCTCTCATTTGACGGCCCGTATTGATTGTTTTCAGGGAACGGGATGCGACTTGACGTCCTAAAACCTTGTGTGACCAATCAAAAATGCACTTTTAGATCTTGATGTATCACTTAACATAATCTCGCAGTCCTTATTTTCAAATGGAACCATTTTTGTGTCTTGACATTTTTTGATTGCAAGTCCTCATACCTAATGACAAAGTGTGTTGTTTGCCTGCCAACTTCAAACTAGTTAGTTTGGTTTAGGGAAGTTAATCTACTTTGTTAAGTAAAAGTCCGTGTCAGGGTTTGAAGAAAAACAAAGTAATGATATTAGGCTAACATGAGGCTGCTTCTTCATTATCAGCCTGACTTACACTTTATGGAGTGGACAGTGGTGGAATTGTTGCCAAACCTGTGATAAAGTTCGCAGCTGTTTGTTGTGACAGAACTGGGTGCTTGTAATGAACCTAAACCAAGTGGTTTTGTGCCTTAACCTAACCAGACCAGCACTGCCAATACATAAAACTGAAAAATGAACATAGGAAGATGTGATGAAGTGAAATATAAAGTTCTAAATTCTCAGAAAAGTACGTTGCCAACATTTATTCTGGCAAACAGGTTGGAACAAAATACCATCGCTGCCATATCTCTGCAGAGGACAGACTCTCTGGTCCTCCTCGCTGTGTCTTTTCCTGTCCACTTCCCACTGAAATAAATGTTCAGGGTCAGGTACACAACAGCTGCCCTGGAGCTTGTTGACTTTCAGTGCCTTCCTTACGGACTCGTCAACAGGGTGAATGTTTGTTGACAACAGCTTGAACCTGACTGGTCCAGTTGAAGGACACGTCTCCTTTCACACCGGAGGATCATAAAGGTCTTGCATCAGTTCTCTTTATATGTCTGGAAAGCTGCCCCGGCTATGAAGAAGTTAAATTGGCTGGCGAAACCACCGTGGCCAGTTGTCACTTGACACCGAATAGACTGCTGAGCCACGTCTCTGCACAAAGAAGAATGTCAGCATTTGAATAATTCATTCTCTAAATTCAATATCTCCATTATATAGTGTTGCAGGAAGGCTATTTGAAAGTGATATTTTGTCAATCAAGGATTTAAGTTATCTGCAGTTCTCACAAAGTCCTGTAATTTGTTTAATTTCTTTGCTGTCAGTCATTCTGTGGGAGTAGGTGTCACTTTTTCTTTTTTTCTCTCAAGCGGCGGACGTCTCATTTTGGAAAGACGCTGCTCATTTACATTTTAGAGGACTTGGCTGGTTTGTTGTAGTTTGATCTCATGGATGAAAGTCTGTTTCTCATTCTCTCCCTGTCTTGGATAATCCTGTATGTTTTTGTTTTTTTTTTCTCCCTCTGAGCTCCACCTGTCCATCAAGGAGAACGTCTCTCCTCCCTCTTTCTCTTTCATTTCCTGTCACTCTCTCTCTTGACAACATTTAGGAGAAATTGTTCTCTCAATCCGCCCACTCTCCATCTCTTCATTGCTCACTGCTGTTGCCTCGGTCTCTCCAATAGGAAAAAAATCCCACTACCTTCTCTCTCTGTTTTCTGTTTTTGTTTCCCCGATTTAATTTCCCTCTGTGCATGTCTTTGTCCCGCTCTTCATCCCCCTCATCTTGTCCTCCTCTGCCCCTATTTAACTTCTTTCTACAGCTCTCTTTCCAGCCCTTTTTCCTTCTCTCCATCCCTACACCACATCTTTCACTCTTGTCCTCTACAGAGCCTCCTTTCCTTGTTACCTTTCGATTTGCACTCTCCCACCTTGTCTATTTTTTCTTTCCTCCCCCTCTTTTTATTTCCATCATTCTCACCTCATCTTATCTAACCCTTTTTTTCCTTTCCCTTCTTTCTTTCACCCTCTTTTTGTTTCTTTACATTACCACCTGTTTCACTTGCCCTCCTCCCCCTCTCCTTTTCATTCTGTAATGTTCTCCTTGTCCTCCTACCTCTGTTGTTTCTTTCACATTCCTCTCCTTTCCTCTTTTTCTGCCATTTTCTTTAATCCCTCTCTCTCTCTCTCTCTCTCTCTCTCTCTCTCTCTCTCTCTCTCTCTCTCTCTCTCTTTCTGTTTCCCTCCCTCCCTTCCTCCCTCCATCTTACCCTCTCTCTCCCCTCTCTGGGGTGACATCAGTCTGATGCCAGTCTCTCATCTCCCATCATTGTGCCAATTAGTCGACGCTCTGCACATTAAAACTGCTCACCAACGGCAATCTTGATCTCTCCCTCGATGTCGTGTGATGTCACACACACACACACACACACACACACACACACACACACACACACATATATACACACACCACCCACATTAAAAGAAAACACACTCACACACACAGACAAGAATAAAGTGCCTGGGGCTGTAAGTAAGAGAAGTAAGAGCAAGAGTGATCGGGGACTTTGGGATGAGGAAGGATAGAGGGAGGGGGAATAAAAGTCTAAAAAGAGTGAAAGAGACATTAAAGAAGATATAATACTGGAGGCAAAGATGGAGGCCGGCAGGGCTAAAGAGAAATAGTGGGAGAGGAAAGAGAGAAATGGAGGACACGATTTTAAGAGTGAAATCCAGAAATCCAAGAAATGAAGGATAACAGTGGGCGTGAGAAACTCGATATGCCGCTATGATGTTTCATAATGAGAATATAGGCTGTTTGGCAGGCTCCTTAAAAATATTAAGGCTGCAGAATAAAATGATATTTAAATGAACAGTGTTCACCAGTCTGTGGCAGCAGTTTCGAAGAGGCCCTTTCCTGTTTCATTACAAAACCAGGTCCATAAAGAAATGGTCTCCCCAGTTTGGCGGAGAAGAATTTGCCTGACAAGACCACTGACCTTTTCACCAACCACCACCGGCTCCCTGCAGCCATGTCCCATGTTCAACATACCTCCAGCCTTATACCCCCATCAGTTTAGCTTTGTCCCTGAGTGGTGTCACAATTTAAATTCTAAATCTAAAATCAATCAAATGAGCTTTCAGTTTTGATCCTCAAATTCGAAGGCAGTAGCGGCGATACCACCTGCAGCTGTAGCTCCAGATGCTCATTCTGTCTGCACAAAGACGATCAACTGGTGCTAGAAGTAACAGTGGCAATGTTGGAGATATTTAAGAAATCCTTTATTGATTTCTTCTTTTAGAAGAGGGGTTTACTCGTGGGGGAAGAACTGAGCTGCACTGATTCATTTCTGGAGATCCTTTATTGATTTGCTTAGTAAGAGGGTCTACCTAGGGCAGGTTTGAGAAGCTGAACTTCATAACAAGCTGAATTTCCAACACAACACCGATTTAGGGCAACAAAACTTTATGACTGAAGTTTTTCCTTATGTTAGAATGCCAGACGGGCTGTCAGCTCCATGTGATGCGCTTGAAGTGTGTTCAACTTATTCCTTCAAACTCAACTTCTATATTCTGTTTATCGTTGAATCTCTGAAGGGTAGTGGTTTGGGTTCAACTCGAATATTATTTGAACGTGTCCAACCCTTACCCGCAGAAAGCCACCAGCATAAAGTCGAGCTGTTGTTGAAAAATACTCCATGTAAATGACAGTTGTCAGGACATAAAACTAATGATCTGTTGATCTCTGCAAATCCACATGTCAATATCTAACAATCGTATAGCCATCAGTTTTGTAAAAAAACAAATCGAAAATCGAATCAAATCGTGATCTTAGAAGGTCTAAGGAGGAAAAGTAAAATAGTGAAGAGAAGGTTTGTCCCAAAACACTCACATGACAAACACTGTATGTACCAACATCATTCTCACTTGAGAACAGCAGTTAAATGGATAAAATACAGGATGTAAAATTTAGGGAAGATACATGGGAGCACGTAAGAGGAGTTGGACAGATGATGAAACTGGGAAACTGAAGGAGTAGGGAGGGAAGACACACAAGTATAGAGGAGAGGGAGAATTGTTAGAGGAGGAGGAAGACGAGGAGAAATGGGGCGAGAAATGGCACGAAACAAAAGGAAACGGTGGCACACGCGGAAAAACATGCCCTCCCGCTCAGTGAAAAATGCAGCCAGACACTTTCTTGACAAGTAAAAAGCCTCAGGGGTTGGCCAAGGTACTCTGACAATCAACGTCATTCACACACACATTCACCCACACACACACCAAACCGAGCGAGCCTCGGAGTGCATATTTTGGAGGTTGTTGAAGAGACATAGAGAGAGATTTTACCAACTGACAGTTGATGTCAATCAAGATGCACTCATCTGACTCAGAAAATCCCTAAATGCACTTTTATTCTGTGTGTGTGTGTGCGTGTGGGGAAAGGACACATATTTCTGCTTGCATTTGGCTTGTGGTCGGGAAGGTCGTAATTTGTGCACACACATATGTACGTACATGTTATAGACGGACATCAACATCAGCTTAAGCCTTAAGTCCAACTAAAATGTGTGTGTGTTGATGTGCGTGTCAAGAGAGTTGTTGGTACCCGAAAGGGCCTTTAGCAAAACTGAAGAAACAAATAGAGGAGAAACACAGATAGTAAAAAAAAAAAAAAGAGTGTGAGAGAGTTGTGAGTGTAAAATAAATAAATAATAAAAGTTGTAGTTGTTACCCTGGCTACCCTGGGTTGCCTGGGAACCTCAGCAGCCAATCACAGTATCTAGAAGTCGGACAGAAAACCCACATGGTTGGAAATCCCGCCTGTCAGTCAGAACACTGACCCAACCAACTGTTTTGTGGCGAGATGGAAAGAGAGAGAGAGGGAAGATGGAAAGATAAATAGATGGAGAGAGAGAGCACTCACCCACACAGCAGCTGCATCTCCTATACACACTTAGTATTCTTGTCAGGCTTGACAAAGTTAACTACTACACACACAGAGACACACACACTGTGTCTCCAGTGTCTCCACCATAAACAACCCCCCCTCATCTCACAGCCTCTCTGGATAGAGGCAGGGCAATAAATTGGCCTTACATTTATTAACTTTGCTTCTAGCAACCTCCTGAGGTTTAGCCCATTAGCATGAGTGAAGATGAGGCAGTGCTTCTATTCACAGTGACTGTGAATCCAGAACAGCCGGGCCTCTAAATGGGCCGTAAACAGGCGCGATAGGGCCAATTTCTAGAAAACACAAGTCACTGCTGCTCATTCAACTGATCTTATCCCCTTGGTGGCTGTTTGTAGGAGAAACACCACACTGAGGATGAGCTCTGCCCTAATGATAGGCCGTTGAAAGAAGTAGAAACATTTAAGACGACTTTCAGGGCTGAGTTCTTATCCCGACTATCCCAGTGGATATTCATCCCAAAAACAAACGTGTTCATGGAAGGAAACTCTTAGATATGGTCAATAAACTCTCTCTTTAAATTTGATGTAATTCTTTAATGATGTCTGTCTAGGTAAATTGTGTCAGTAGTTCACTTGTTTTATAGACGAATGGGATCCATTGATGGAATGCAGAAATATGGAGTGTCTCTTTAACAACAATGCAGTAATTGATGTGGAATCAGTCTATTAAAATAAAATATTTGCAGTCTAGTCATTACATTGGCATAACATCCTTGGTTGTCAGTGACAAGATATTCCCAATAACCATGATATTAAAGAAATGAAGTATTGATGTGAAATAAAAACATGTGATACTGTTGTGGGAGTAATCCAGCAAAGATGTTCAGCCTTGAGCATCTTTAGTTTAATTGCCTTTTAACTAGTAATTAAGTTGATGATCGTAATTGTTCTTTCCGCACACTTTTTTACAGTTATGGTTACAGGCTGTCTTTCCACCTCTCTACACTTTTATTTTGAGAGTAATTTATTTGCTAAAATAAACAACAAAATTCAAAGTTTGATCGTCTATTATATATATCTTTAACCCTCTACCTACCTCTAGCAGAGCCCGTTGGTCAATAAAACTCTCACCAAAGCTGGTTAAGAGCAAAAACATTATTTCCATCGAGACAAGTCATCACTGCTGTTCTTGGCTTTTTCTTCAATGAAATAAATTCTCCAACTGTGATGTAACTCATGCTTTGGCAGCATGTATGGTAGCCCCTAGAGGAGCCGCTACTGTTCAGTGGTGCAGTTCCTTTATTCACTGGCCATCGCATCTAAACCACACCTGGAGCTTTCCGTAGTTCTGCCTAGGACGCTGATTGGTTAAACCACAGTGTGTTTGGCCACAAGCACATAGCATGAAGCCTGGCAAGATGGATTTGCGTGCTAACATGTATTCATCCTGGCTTTCTCAGTTACTTGGCGGCTACAATGAGAAACCAATGAGGGAAACAGAAAAAGACAATCAAGCTGATAGACGGCGAGATATTTAGTCAGTCCTACAGACAAACAGACAGGTAGAGACAGACGGAAAGCAGACAGAGATGCAGTAGAAGCAGGTGTGTTTAGTCTTGTGTAGAGATCCAGCTGAGAGGCTCACAACATCCATCATCCACTCACATTCGTCTTCCCTGCTCTTTAACTTCATTATTCAGCTCACACACACACACACACACACACACACACACACACACACACACACACACGAAAGTGACAATAGCAAAC
>CAEMYA010000414.1:708570-720468 GCA_903131615.1 Diplodus sargus | reverse complement strand
ATGTTAGGCTATTTACATATTTTATTTTACAAAAAAGTGGTATCAGTAAAAACGTAAAAAATAATCGGTTTTGATCTGTTCTAAATATGTGACTGCTTATGCTTAATGACAGCTGAGGTTTGTTTAGTAATTATTTTCAGACTCAGCCAGATTTTGCTGCGCTGCACCGCAAATCCACACACTCAGATTTGCGTACACGATCTCAGACCTGACGTGAGATTTGATCGTAGCTTCCGCTCACGTCCAAATTGATAAATGCTGAAGTTTACGTGGAAATGGTCGTACGCACGGTTTTCTGCCGTACATTCGTTTGATAAATGAGGGCCACTGAGTGTTAAACCTCATGCACTTTGCCTCTCAGTTTGCTACTGTGTCATCTTTCTGCATTGTATTCTGACAGTGTGCCACCTGCAGGTAGATGTCACTTTGTTGCGATGACACCATTAAGCAATCAATGCCAGTTTTGAGCTTTGAACAATATTTTTTTGGCTACCTTGTCCTGTATACATACACATATGTGTCTGTGTGTGTACACACATCGTAGTTTGAGCCAACTGAGTTTACCTGAAAACCTTTAGTCAATTGACACGTACAACCAGAACTCTATATATCAATTCACCCAATGGACTATCATTATCATTAACATCATCAGCATACCCACCCAACGGATTTGAGTCCAGGGGTCCAGGGCAGAGAAGCTTAGCTATCAGGACAAGGGGTGGTAGACCAGGACCAGAGTTAGAGCTGGCAAAACTGAAGGGGTTAGTGACAAACCGCATCAAGCATGATAATACATTGGAAATGTAGTCTGTATTGAAGGTTTTTGTTGTTTAAAAAGAATGCTCAATGTGAATATGACCTGAAAATGCCAAATTTTGAGGGAAAATGTACATGGGCAGTACCTTGGGAGTGATTGTGTTCAACTGCTGAAGTGACAGGCGTCAGTGTCGGCAGCCGCTGTAGTAATCGTCTTTGATGAAGACAAATGGGCCAACACGTGAAGGAGGCCAATCTCTGTATGACAATTGGGTTAGACACATACACTTACTGGTGACAGCACATTATGGAGGGAAAGACTGGAGCAGTGAAGGAATGAAAAGAGCTGGAAAAAAAGAAAAGTACTCGCCTCTTCAAGTGGTGACAGTCCATCAGAAATGAAGTGACAGGGACGGTGGAACCACAGGAACGTGAAGTGTGAGAAATAGAAAAGGAGGGCACTGGAGGCCCATATAGGCCTGACAGATTGAACAATAGTGGGTATAGATAGAGACAAGGAAGGAGAGAGGTGTTTTGACCTGTCCTGTTGGTGCTAATTTGTTGATTCACAAACGTCGAAGTCGAAAGGTGTCTAGACATGTACAGTTTTGAGATTGTGATCAAGATACATCATAATCTTTAAAGCAACGTTTTGGCAGCTTGGATTTGAAAACACTTCAGCAATAGGCTTATAAAGTTGGTCAAAAAAACGCTCATTGTATTCTGTTTTTTTCTCACCTAGATTCTATTTTCACAGCAGCAGCCGAGCCGTGTGTGGAGAAAGCTTATCGTTTAACATTATGAAGCCAATTTAAACTATTAAAACCAACGTGGTACCAAATGACTTCGCTCAGGTGCACTTCAAAGCTTTTACGGAACATAGACACAAGTAGGCCTACATTAAAAAGGAGTGGTCGCATCACAATTAGTGCATTTACAGGAGGGACAAAATGCCAGAAAACATTTCTGTGTCTCTCTCTCTCTCTGTGTTTGCCTGCAGAGCATGTCTGGATGTCAGTAGATGGGTTTTGTAGAGATAGTGCTCGGACAAAGACAAAAATCCTTGTACAGAACACTGGACAAGTAAAGTCTGTGTGTGGGAAACACTATTTCAAGGACACGCAGTTATCTGATACTTGAGTAATGAACAGCATTCCAATTCAAGAAAATACAACATTTACATAATCCTTTTAACAGCATCAATGTTTGTTTACTGTTTGAACTGATTTATGTCCATGAATGTCAGTTCACCACAAAGAGTTTTGAAAATGATCTCTATTTGACACTATCTACAAAAGGACCCCCTGTGAGAAAGTAAAACAAGTGAGGTGTAGTAACACATTGGATGCATTATTTCAGAATTGAGAAAATGTAAATTAAAATAGTAAAAAACTGAAACTGGTGGCTGCCTCGAAGAAAACATAAATTATTCAGTGTAAAATGCTCAGCAATCAAAAGTGATGACAAGTTGTTGAGCGGCCAAAGCTTGAAAAAAAGAAAAACGCTGGCACTGTCCTTCCTTTTCATCAAAGATGGCTGACCCTGCTGAAACTAAACCCTTCCAACAATTATTTAAATACTTAACTTTCTGATGGTGATTCTAGTTGAGGGATTTGTGCGACCATTTACCTGAAGTTACCTAAACAGTCTGTCTGTTTTTGTCTCCTCTCCACAGGAAACCAAAATCAACTGTGTCCGCCTGGCTAACAAAGGTATGAGCACCCTTCCATTGACACTTCCAGTGAAGACGATATATATATTCAACTTTAACTTCCTAGTCAAGTTTGTTTTGAAGAATAATGTAATAACATGAACCCCCTAGAATAGTGTTACATCGTGTTACAAGTGTGTTAGACAAGATGAATACACACACATACACACGGTTTAGAAACAGGTGAACCAGCAACCTTTAGCCCAGGCAACCCCACATCCTAGCCATGTTATCCTGCATGATTTCGTTGCATAGCATTCTCTCTCTCCCTCTCCTCTCTCCTGGTCTTTCTCTTTTATCGCCCTTTTCTATCCTGCGTTCTGCCTGTTTTTCTTCTACCCTGCTCTCTCTTTTTCCATTTCATACCGCATCCATGTTGCTCATCAGTGTATAAAGTGGAACATCAGGGCCATTACATACCGATTGACCGCCTTCATTAAACCCGATGGATCGAGGCTAAAGCGTTAGCCCCAGAACCCATTTCATCCTATTCTGTTTTGCTTTCCCCATGTCTCCCATCTTTATTTGCTGCTCATCTCCGGCAAATACACCCATTTGTGTGCCAGGCAATGTGCTTCGAAAGCTTTTCAGCTTGCTATTGATTTTCCTCACCTCGTCTTTTTCTCTATTTTATTTTTTCTTCAGCATCAAACATTGATTTGAATTTTCCACATCTACTTTCTCTCTTCTCAGTCTCTCTCGCTCTCTTATTATTTCTCGTCTGCATCAAGCATTTATTGCTCGTTTGTGCACATTTTTTCTCTTTATATCATTCTTTTTTTCTTGCTCTGTCCATTTCCAGGCTCTGTTTTTTCTTTTTTTTGTGAGTGGAAGGTGCTGTGGCTGGAGGTCTACAGTGTGAAGACACTGCTCTCTGTCTGTCTGCATGTTTGTGTGCTTGGGAAAAGACATGCTTTTAACTTTGTGGCTGTCTTCCATATGACAAAATGCTAACTTTCTTATGTAGAATTTCCACTGTTCCCAAAAAACAAACTTTCATATCAACTTTAACGTACTTTGGAAAGTTTTTTGATATGTGGGCAGTGTTCTGAGGCAATGCAGATGGCTAATTTTGCAAATGCCTATGACTAATTTATTTGAGATACCTGCTATCCACACACTACAACAGCTGATTTCAGTGATGAATGCTACTTGTCTTGTTGAGTGTGTTCTAATCAGTGAATCAGCTGATGTACTTATTTTTGGTTAGAATAAATACCTGCAGGCAGTGAGTGAGGCAGAATTCAGGGTCGGTTATACAAGAATCTGTCAGAAGCAGAGAATTTGTTTCGCACTTTGTGTATTTTCTTTTTTTTTTCAACCTGTGCCCAATGCATGCATGTGTATATGATTCATACTTACCAAAGGTTTTGGAATCGGTCCACTGCATCGTCTCAGCCGGCAGCTACAACACGGCTGCTATGGTTACAACGTAATCCTTTGGGGCAACTGCAACTGTCAAAGCTACGTCCGTTAAAAGTGCTTGTTTTTGCCACTGACACTGCGGCTGGGGTTGTTGTTTTAAGTCTCTGACACATTACGGAAGCGATTCCTACAAAGAAAGACCCTTTTGTTAAAATAATAGAATCCTTTTTGTATCCAGAAACACAATTTCGTCAAAGAAAGGTCACTCTCTGAAATCTTTTGCCTCATCTAGATCTGGCAGTAAACTCCAAACTCCTCTTTCCACTGTCGTCTTCCTGCAATGAATCAAATCTTTCAGAGTGAAACTTCTCCTATAACGATACGTGTTTCTAGTTACAGAAAGGTTTTTATTATTTACAGTGAGGTATTGTTTCCATCTTATATTGTAAATCACACCCAAGCCTGTGACTGGCAAAACCAAGCACTTCTAATGGACGTACCTTTTGAAGGAAGATTACATTGCAGCTGTGTCACGGCTGCCAGCCGAGGCTGTATACTGGGCCAATTCCAAAATCTTTTGGTAAGTGTGAATCATTTACACACCAACACATGTTAAATGTAAGGCCCAGGTTTAAGATACTGAAACAGACAGAGCCAAAGAAGAATGTTGGACCAGGTGGTGGAGGCATTCAAGTAAAAAACGGCAGAGAGATGATGTACAGTAACGCATAGACCTATAAGAGTCCTACTAGTCTATAGATGACAAGGTAAATTAGTAGGCCTTGTCTTTTTGATCAGCAAATATGTTGATTATTTCTTACAGTTATTCTAAACTAGTGTTAACACTCGGTTAATATTTGTAAAAGGACGTGATGCTGAAGATCTGATTTTTTTTTTATTACCACAGTTCAAAATCATATTCTTTATTTATATTAATGTATATAAATATATACAACAAACAAATCCTCTGCTTGATTCTGCATTGCCAGATTATGACTTGCACAGAAACAGGTCTATCCACATGTTAATCTGAACAGAAACATGTGGTTATTATCCAATCCATTTTGTTTTTTGTTTTCCAAGCGGACACTGTACACACATGGTGATAGGTCTCATTATCTACTTTACCTGCCTTGCTACCTGGAAACTTGGTTCTTTGGCTCTACCAACTGGATTCGAATAAGAAATTTGATTATTTCTGCACGCTGCTTCTGAGAAATACAGATTTAGATAAAACTGTAACCTTTCTTAATTGGCTCACAATTGACAACCACCCTGTGGCCATGCAGGCCATTCAACGCTTAAAGCGAATATAGCAATTATCTGCAGGGAAACTGAGCAACAGTAAGCGCCAACTTGAGCCACCTCACTGCCTCAACATAGAAACACATTGTCAACAAATTTGTTGAAAGTATTAACTGATTATTTGTCTCTGGGTGAACTGAGCATTTGCAGCAGAACCTGGAGGCCAGATTTTATCTTTGCACCAACTTTGCCACGCCACAAAGTTCATATTTCTTTTTTTTTCTTTCAACCATCACTTCATTTCTTTTCTCTTCCATTTCCTACTCCCTTTATTTTTATTAACCTGTCAAGCCAAGCTGACAGACTCAGCAAACTCAAATGTTAACCCCCAGCACCACATCAACATTCACTGACTCACTCTTTGGTGAAGAAAAAAAACATCCTCACCAGCAATTCCTGCTGTCTATTCCTGCTAATAGTCAAGATGCTCGTACCTCCTGGTAATACGACCAGTCATGCCCCAGTTCACATCTTGAGTGCTAGTTGTCCTATTGATCTTAATGTTCTAGTGCTATTCTCACCACTGCAATTTCTCTCCTCTAAGACAGATTGTGCAATTGAAACAAGGGAGGTCTAAACCTTGATGAAATGGATAAAGAAACCTTTACGTCTTTTTTTCTTAGACTTTTGTCTTCTTTCTTTTTCCTTTTTTTGTTGTTGTTTGTTTTTTCTCTCTTCCCTCTCTTTCTCATGCTTTCCGGCGGGGACGTGCGGCCCTTGGCCTTAGTGGTAATAGGTAGGGGACAAATAACAACGCCGTACATTCTAGTCATCCCAAGCGAAGGTGATTATTGCTTTATAGGCAGAATATTTTCTTCCCTATGTTATATTTTTTCATCACAGTACAACCATAAACACAACACGAACCCTGTTTCATTTCGGTTGTCCCCTGCCCTCCCCTCCTTTTTCTCCTGCCGTTGTTTCTTGACTTTTCTCTGTTTTTGCTCTTTGGTTTATGTCTTTCCTTCTCATCGCCATCTTACTGCATTTGTTTGCATGTCTGCTCCGCTTCGAGTGTCGCTGGCTGTTTGAACCGCCTCTCTCTGTCTTGCATACACACACACATACACACACACACACACACACACACACACACACACACACACACACACACACACACACACACACACACACACACACACACACACAGACAAACACCAGTGATGCTGCTGTATCTTTGCACACACACACACACACACACACCATTGAGAGCCACCATGCAACTCCCATCCTACAAACCAAAGACAACTTAACTTAATTCAGATCCTATAAAACAGTTTAATCACACACGACTGGGAATCAGTAATTTACTACTTGAAAAAAATTAGCCAGACTTACCTTTGAAATGTTAAATGACAGGGCTGTGATAAAATTCAGGGGGATTGAAAAAGACCTTGCGCTGACCTCTTTTAGCTGCTACTGCTGCCGATGCTGTGCAGACTGTCACTCAAATGTGAAAAAAGTATCTCTTTACTTTTATCCAAATTTGGGACTGCCAAAACCTGATGCCCAGAATCTACTACATCTGTAGCAGTAAGAACTATCATAGAGAACTAATGGGAAATTTAAGAGTTTCATAAATAAATACATTTTAAAAAGCAGTATCCTAAGGGAAAGTTAGTCAATTGTTTAGTCTCATCATCAGGTCATCAAATACTGACCCTTACCCAAGCAGCCGACCCCATGCATCAGTGTTTGACGATCTGAGAATGAAACTCAACAATCAATTGTCATTTTTCAGGAAGTTTTGTTGCTTCAGGCTCTATTCTTGGCCCTACATGGTCCCCTAACAGCTTCGGGGTCCTGATGCAGCGGCACCTCCTGCACTGTCTAAATTTATGCGAGTGATGCATATTCAAAAGCCTAAATATCGGGATGGAAAATATTATTAGCAACATAGGACTTTGTCTTCTTATCTACAATGTAGTAGACATTCATTTGAAAGGAAAGACTAAAAGTCAATCAAAAAGAAAGACTAAAAGTCAATCAAAAAGAAACGGATGAGAGCCACAAACTAAATTGAATTATGGATCTTTGTTGCTCTCTGATAAAATGATAGTTAAGTTTCCAATAAACAAGGTTCAACTGTAGTATTTCATTCTAACATGAAAAACAATATTTCATATAGTGTACGATTTGACATAAACAAGACGTGGTTGAAGATGATGAAAAGATTAGGCTTACCTTTTCTCAGTTACACATTTATAATATTATGCTAGTACTGCTGTTTTAAACCTATTTTATTATTACCTACATCAGTATTGTGGTCACATTTTATCTCAACTGTTGAGGTGAAATATTTTCAAATACAGATTTGGTTGCTGATATAGTGGATTAGTTTCAAAGGTGTTTGATTTAGATTGAGCCCTAAACTGAACACCCTCAATTTATCGAACACCATCTTCTACTG
Source organism: Diplodus sargus (assembly GCA_903131615.1). Classification (NCBI taxonomy): domain Eukaryota; kingdom Metazoa; phylum Chordata; class Actinopteri; order Spariformes; family Sparidae; genus Diplodus; species Diplodus sargus. The sequence goes on along the minus strand of CAEMYA010000414.1, from coordinate 712,921 downwards.
GTCACTGATGTCACTCCTCCTCAAATTCAACCCCCACACCCGGCAACTCATTGCATACAATCATGCTTCCATTTAGTCCCTGGCATTTGTTGTGACCATCAAATATATAACATACCTACAACTGTATGTCACACTCACAGACTTAGCAAAGTATTTGAACTATTGTTGTAAAAGGGGGTACAAGGACTCTGAACCAACCAGCAGTTTTCTGCCTTCACGTTCATTTAAAAGATGTGGCCTTGAAAGAAAATATATCTCTTTATTTCTCTTCCGAACATTTCAAAACCAATGTCTTAATCAGCAGTGCTGCATTTGAATTTCCAAAGAAAGATACCCAACCTTAAAAGATTTTGACACCAATTACTGTATGTCATCAATACTTGATTTAAAGAAAAATCACGTATTTTATATTGTTGAAAGTTTAAGCTAGGATGAAACCTCATGGGAGTAAATCTTCTTACAGTCAAAAAATGCTTTATAGTGAAACTGTTAGATGTATTGCTCTTTTTAATACACCTTAGTTTGTCCAATTCCTACCCTCCTTGCTTAATAAAAACACAGGAGCTAAACATTGTTTACTGAAGTGGATTTTATTTTGAAATGCAGAGACGTGACAGCTGAATATGAATGTCATTCAGCGATACAACAATCAAAATGTTGACGCGAACAATAGGGACACAACAGGGAATCAGTCAATAGCAAGCACAGTCGTAAACTGCTGTCACAGTTCTTTGTCAGGAATATGAGATGACTTCACATGAATACAATAACACGTATTGTCCTGAGGGAAATTGAGGTTCCAAGGCCCAACACAAAGAATTATGCATATCATGCACAACGGCGAACACTATTGAAATTTTAAATTGAATAAACATAGATTGCATTCATATCAAGCGCGGTTGCTTTCCTCAATGCAAATGAAAGCAGAAAAACCTCTCCGTATATTAAATTGGCATTTCATTTCAATGCTGAACATTGCACAGTTACTTTTCAACACTTATTACTTTCACAAATGAACATGTCATACATTATCCATCATAAATAATAAATTATCAGAACAAAGAGATGTATTATGGAGGCAACACTCAAACATAGTCCGATGTATCAAACTATAATAAGTCTGTGAGCAACATACAACATCGTGATGTATCCATTTACCTTCACCCAGTCTGTATTACCTGTGTTCACTACTCACATTGTCATTCAACACTTAACAGCTTAGCCAGTGACAACAGCAAGCTAACTAACTGCTTGATATTGTCTCAGAGGACTTAACAACAACATGAATGGTTCGACTTTGACACTGTTTCAGGGCTAAGATCGGCTCATTTTCACATCAATCCGTTTAAACAGAAAGAGGACTTGTTTGGAGCTGTTTTCGTCCTCGGGAGTCTCAGCGCATATTCTCCTACATACAGAAATTCTAGTTTCTAAAAGTTTTCAAGGTCCAGTGTGTAGGATTTAGTGGCATCTAGCAGTGCGGATGTCTCACCCTCCCCTGCAGTCCACGATCTGATATTACTGTGTTCCTGGAGCTTCATAATTGATATAGATCCATTGCAACTGACCAGTCACATTTTTCTTATGTCACAGTTTTGCAAATCTAGGAAGAAGACCAGAAAATTGTGCACATAGGAGAAGTTTTCCTTTCAAACTTGTGAGAGGCTAATGATTTAAATGATTTAACCCAAACCCCTTTTTCGTAAACCTGACAAAGGATTTTTGCTGCCTAAACCTGATTACAACATAACTAGAATGACCCGCAGTAGAATGCATACCTCCACCAAGGCCAAAACGTAGGAGGTAATAATGAATACTGTATTGCCCCAAAATCCTGGACCTTTTAAAATGGCAATAACCCTAACTTTAAAAATAGAAAAGATAGTAGCACAAAGGTATTAAATACCAGTGGATGATCTGGTAAACGTGACGGATTGATTTGACTGTGAGTACAGCCCTGGTTTATATCACACCCTCTCTGTGCAGAGCCAGCCAGGTGGCAGAATTTCCACTTTCTTTAGAAATTTCCACTTGTGTGCAAAAAAAGAAAAAATACGAGTTGGCATATGTAACACAGATATGTATGACTGAGTACATACTGCGGCTGATCTCCATTTCTGACATGAGACACAGCCGCATATATGTATCTTGTAGACTATTTCTTTCATGTTTTGATTGGCTGAAGAGAAGTCATTTTTCAAGCTATGCCTTTTTGCCATTGCGGCAACAGGGCAGTGGAAAGCCTACATTTATAAGTTGGACTTCTACACTGGCAGCGTCTGTATGCCCTGCACGCATTCAGGTTCTGTGGCTCACAGGAGCATCACGCCCGCCCCCTGTCATCCATACACTGGTATTATATGTCATCCTCAATTCCCATTATCATTAGTCTTGAGGTCGATTATAATTGGTGGTGTACAGAGTCATGTTGTAACTGACTCTGGTGCTGTGCAATACTGATGTAACATGTGGCTTGCTATCTGTGTATGTGTGCGTGTGTGATGTGAGTGTGCGTGACTGAACTGCAAAAGATAAATGTTGAAGGAATCATATCTGAATTATCTTCGTCATTGACCTGCACTGCTACACACACACACACACGCACACACAAACACACACTGTTCTTTACAACCTGTCCTGCTCCTGTTTTCCCATCACATGCGAGTGCTGCCTGCTTGCTGCTTAGTGAGTCAGTTTGCTCTGTGAATTTGCAACAGATTGAGTCAGACTGTTAAGGGGAAAAAAATAACTCCTCAGGGCTGTTTTTAGGTGAATATCTGGCGACAATGTGACATTTTAAGGGCACAATAGCAGTCAGCAATGGGTGAAATGCTGTTCAAGCTGCACAGGGAGCATGCAGGGTTCGCCTGCAACTACAGCTGACAGAGAAATACAGACGAGGAAACCGAGAGGTATACAGAGAGAGACCTCACTCCGGAGAGGAAAAGAAATGAAACCCAAGAGAGAAGGAGAGGATCAAAAACCAAGGGAGACAGAGATTGACAGAAACTGACTTGAAGAGAGTCGGAGGGAAAAAAAGAGAAATCCAGCAGTGGAGGCAGACTCAAGGCTTAAGGATTCTTTGGGATTTTTTTTATTTTTTTTCATCGTAGCATTGTGCATGCAGACAGGTGTACCTGCCTTGCTCTTCGCCAGACACACATTCTGGAGAATTGTTGTCTTATGCTAAATTCGCCCTTCCAACTCCGCCATGAATTTTCCATCTGCTCCACAGCACAGCGACAAAATGTTCAATTGTCCCTGCGCAAATCTTAGAGGCCGGGTCGTAAAGTGCTCATCCGCATTTGGGAATAAAAGGGGAGGATAGAGGGAGGGAACGACAGAAAGGAAGACAGTGCAAAATAAACAATAAAGGGAGATGGAAAACCAGAAAATTAGGAGATATGTGTTTAGGTGCAGCATTTCACAGTTGGGTCTTAAATGTTGTTATATAGCCAGTAAACTATATCTTTGATTTGGTTGTTAAAAACAGAAGCATTGGGAGCTTTAAGACTACTTTTAAGCAAACCCTAATCATGTTCTTTCTACAAGACAAAACCTTTTTTGTGCTTAGTTTGGTCGCTATGTCCTTCAGTGTTCTGCTTTATTTTTTGCTCCAAATAAATGCTTATGAATAACGGGTTACTTGGACTGAATAGGCTCGATTGCTGTTATAATTTCCAGGTACTCTACTTTCATTGACCAAATGTACAACAATTGATTGACATTTAAATCTGCAATGAATATTGTTTTTGATGAAGCACACAGAGAAATAACCTCAGTTCTCAAACATTTGCTAAATTGGGACATGGTGTTGTGCAGCCTACATTCATGTTAGAAACAAATACCCTCAACCTGCTTCTTTCATGAGAAGGACATTTTATTCTGACAGACGTGATCTAATACATATTGAGTTGTTACAAATACAACTTTATTCTTTGTGTTTGGAGGCTCTTACACAGTCACACATCAATAATGTTGCAGTTCCTTCTGACAGCAGAAGTCAATAGAACTCATAAATGCATTAATGAATTAATTGATTGCTTGAAAACCATGGCATTTTGTCATGATTGGATACTCTCATGTCAGTTGCACACTGTAGTAGTTAACTACAACTTTGAACTTTATAAACTCAGTTCATGAAGTTTGGAACAGCTGTTTTCTCCTTGTATGTGTGATACATGGTTTGGTTTGTGATATATGGTTTTAATGAACCATACTTCCTAAAAAAAAAAAGAATGAAGTTCTATTTGGCATAGTTATGTACGTGTTATGTATATTTTGCTTGGCATTTATGGAGAAAGTAATGAGGTACTCGAAGGTGAAATAATAAAATCTTGGTTGTTGTTTT
>CAEMYA010000414.1:684871-702497 GCA_903131615.1 Diplodus sargus | reverse complement strand
AAAAAAAAAAACCCAAGACAATATGATCCATCGTCAGCAAGCAGCTGTTCTGACGCCCTTCAATAAGATCCGAGACCAATATCTGTATTTTTGTCCTATGATGGTATTCGCAGGGGAATAGAGATGACCGCATAATGAAAGCGAGCATTCGGTGCAGCAGCATATGATGTAATACATTTTTTAAATGTGTGTGTCGTACTGAAACATTAGCAATACATTTAGGATCAATTTAGAGTTAAATTTAGGCTTCTAAGAGGGTGATTAGCATCTAGGAGCAACGTTTCACTAGCAGGAACCACACTACAACAATGTGACTTCATAGTTTTAAAGAAAACAGGAAGTGTAAGATAATGAGGATAAATTAATGGATGTGTTGAAGAGAATAAATGTGATGGAGGAAGTTGTTCGTTCAGGCCGACGAGGGATGGAAATATCATAGGCAGGGGCAGAGGAGAGTCCTGTTGGCGGATCATCTCAGGCGTTGAGTCACCCGAGCCAATTAGGAGCCCCAGACAGTACCTTGAAATTGAGTAAGAGATGATGACATGATTGGACAAGGGGGGTTGGATTTGAATAGGGATATGCACCAAAACTACTTTGTTAGGTTCAGGGAAAGATGTTGGTTTGGGTTCAAATAACTCAAGTTTTGTACACGACCTTACTTAAGTGCATTGCATATTTACCTCTGTCAGGAAAGCGTTGTCTGTTTATTTGTTGTTTGTGGGTTGGTAGGTTTATCAGCAGGATTACACAAAACCACCAAATGTATTTGTTTGAAACTTGGATAAAGGTGGGTGGAGGCCCAGAATAGACCCCAGCAACTTTTGGTGCAGATTTTTTCCTTACGTTCATGAACACTGCAAGAAAATACTTTTTTTCTACATTTTTATTCAATATTTCTAAGGAGTTGTGCATTGATCTGGTTGTATTTTGGTGAAAAAAGGGAACTTTTGGGTCTTGGTGCAGGTATACGCTCTACAGAGTGTCATTCTAGTTAAAATAAGTCAATGTAGACTTTTTGCCTCTCAGGCAACACAAGCAGCAGTCTCCTGGGTCAAAGTCTTGGTGCACTTGACCCATCTATCCACCCTGAAACAAGGACTAGGTCTCTGTTTATACGATATATGGCTGTTTTCCTGATGGTGGCACTTTGAAACAGAAAGAGAATATTAAACAAGAAAAATAAAACATTTGTATCATCATCAGACCAATGTTGAAATGGAGTGGAAGTCTAAGCAGCAAGCAGAAAGTAAAGTCCATCCCTTCTCTGCATTCAGAGTTGACTCTGTCTTTTACCTTCCTTCCGTCTTATTCACTGGCTGTACCTTCTCTCGTTCAGTCTGTTGGGAGTCACCTCCTGGCCTCTGTATCAAACCATACACTGATAGCAGTGCTCTTATCAACGTGAATTTGTATCATCCTTCTGTAAAATCCGCTCTGCACACCATCCTTGCTTTCACCTTGCTCACTTATTTTTCTTTGGTCCTCTGTGTTTGTTCATTTGTTTGCCAGCTTATTTAAACTCTGTACTGACTGATATTGATATTGTATTGTCCTGCATGTTGGGCATTTCTTATGTGCATGCTGGAAGTTTTTAACCTTCACATCTTTTTTTGTAACATCTACCATTGTGCGTTGTTTGTCCTTGGGACGTTTTCAATGTTTTAAACCTGGAATTTATTCGGAATGTGTAACAAAAAAAAAAAGCAATTTTGGCAATCTTCTTCGTCTTCCATCCTCTTCTTTTTATTGGTCCTGTTTTTTATGTGCACATATTGTGTCCATGCTCCCCACTTTAGTAAGTTTTACCTGAGCTTCAGGATTTGACTTTCTATGGTGTTTAATGACATTTTTTTGGCAGCGGCACATCAAAATGAATTAGATCTTTTTGTTCCAAAATTAGATAATCACATTTGGCAAAAGAAACATTTTTGAAATGACAACACAGAGAGTTTTCACAAGATCTCCCTTTTATAGTCTGGTTTGTCAAAGTTTCCTTCAACATTTCGTTTGTAGCAACACACTTCATATGTGCTGTATGGGATTAACCTTGTCTCCTCATTGTGTTCTTCGCCATGATAATGTTTTCATCCCTCCACATGATGTATATACGTTCTCTTCTGTTCATGCTCTTTGCATATGGTTGTGTTTAGAGTATCTTCACCTTGGGATCAAGTGTGTCCTCTGTGATTTTGTGGTTAACATGTATATGTACGAATACAATGATGATGTATGATTGTTTGTCTGCATGAGTGCTTGTGTGTGTTTGGCTTTGTGTACATGCATGTGTGGTCCTTTAAGTGTATCTGCTGCTATTTTCATGTGGTTGCCTACCAATGTGACTATGTGCATACCTGTGTGTGTGTGTGTGTGTGTGTGTGTGTGTGTGTGTATGTATGTGTATGTGTGTGTGTGTGTGTGTGTGTCGTGTGTCGTGTGTGTGTGTGTGTGTGTGTAGGTGCATCCACCCAGGACTCAGATGCCATGGAACCAGAGAAGCAGGTGGACAGCACAGTGAAAATGGCCGGAGTGATCGCAGGGATCCTCATGTTCATCATCATCCTCCTCGGTGTCGTCCTCACCTTCAAACGCAGGTAGGTAATGAACCCAACATCAGGACGTTAAAGGTGCTGTGTGTAGCATTTTAACAATTATGAATCTACAACACATTTCCCTAAACTTCTAGACAAAACAGTTGGTAGCCTCTATTATGGTGTGTTCACACTGAACGCAAAGCAGATGTGGTTCTCTGGCTCTCTCTTCTTTTTCACCTTATCTCTGTGTTACGTTTCCATCATGAAGTAAAGTAGATTCCCCTCCAGCTCCAGTCAGCAGTCAGCAGTCAGCATCACAGAATATTAACCCCTGACAATGGAGGTCACTTCGATCAGTGCAGGAGTGAAGATGAATACACTTTTAATCCCATAAGTTAAAAAGATATACCTGGGCTCTCCTCCTGCTCTTAAACATCTCTGGATCAGAGCAGAATCTGATGTGACTCTGGGTGTTTATTCCTCCAGAAGAACTGGCTCTGCACCTCGCTCTTCTCTCCAAAGATGGCCAGCTTAGTGTTGCATAGTAGCGGCTTTGCTTCCTTGCTCTGCCAAGCTTTCCTCACACAACACTCAAGAAAGCCCTATGACACAAGTTGCATATTTGCGTCTTTGAATCGCCTTTATACATGTCAAAAATCTGCTTCGCTCTCTGTGTGAACACACCATTCGACTTTTTACTGTTTTTTTAACAAGGGGCCCAAATTTTAGAGGTATAGTTTGCCCTTGTCCTGTTTTCATTAAGCAGAGCGATAGCTGTTCATCCACAGGAAACTCAACTGAAGCTTCCACTGTTTCTAGTGAGTGCAGATGGTGAACAGAGCCTGCAGCTGATTAAAAACCCTGTTAAGCTATGCCAACAATAAGACCAGTGTTGGCATGTAGATAGAGGCTACTAATCATCTTTTAGACCACTGTTCCATTTTAATAAGGTTTTGGACTTTTGTTGATGAATAAAATACTATATTGAAACTAGAATAGACATATAGACAGACAGATTTAAAGATAAACCTCATAATGTCAAGTGTCCTCATAGATGATATGCATGTAGAAATGAATATATGTGGACAGATAGTCATAAAAATATGTATGGATAGATCTGTAAATGTTTAATAGGGACAACTGAAACTAAATTTGAAATGTCTCTTATCTGTGTGTGTAGTTTCAGTGCCAGTCAACAGATTTACTTTCATCAAACATTGCAAGGAATGCACAGATTGTTATGATTGTGAAGGCCACAAACTTTTCTTTTCTTCAGGCGATATAACTGGTCAGAATTATGTATTAAAACTGGAGATGTTCTTAATCCTCTCTAACCCTGAAGGGCAAAATAAATAATAATGAAAGGTGTGCCCAGAGTTTAGATATCTGAAACCCAGATGAATTGTATTACTTTTCTTTCTGTGAGCAGACATGCACAGCTTTCTGTGTCTGTGTTAACATGCACACTGGCTTGCCACCATCACCTGCCTTTTCTTTCCTTCACTTTCTCTCGTTCTCTCTATCACTCCATCCATTCTCCCATCCCTCTATACTCACATGATGCTTGTACATTTGCTTGGCTAGGACATTTATTTGATTTCTTGTCATTTTTTATCGTTTTTGTCTTTCTTAGACAAGTTTCTTACTTCACACTCAAAAAAAAACCAAAATGTACAAAACTTTCCGGAGAAACAATCATTAAAGTAAAGAAATCCTTTAATTTGACTCCTGCAATAGAAAATAAAAACAATTACTCGGTTTGATTGCCTTAGGCCTTAAATCCTGAGACTTTTTTATAAGTAAACATGGAAATGATTGTTGTGGTGTACACTCGAAAAAACTGAGCTGTTTTCAGAGGGACTAGTATTGTTATTATTAAAGGACAATTTTCTACCTATAATTTGGAGGATATTTGTTGTGAGATCAGGTGTGAAAGTCTTTTTGTTAAAGTTGTGTCTTTGTGTTTTAAAATGTCTAACAGTTTTGTCATCTTAAAGCTATAATCAATGTTGAAGTAAGTGTCACAGTAATGATAGAGCCAACATTTAGAAGGATGCTGGGACAGTTGTCATTTCAGGCAAATTTTTAGCACATCTCATGCTGACGTTGATATTGCACAACAGCTGTCTGTCCGTTAAGCTGTAATTTTCTTATGTTTAGACGTTTATAATGACTTTTTGATTGCCTCATTTTGGCTACTTTCCCTTTCTTTTTCTTTTGTTACTACTTGATCTGTGCACAGGTCAACAAAAAAGTCTGAAAGTTCTTAGAAAAAAAGCTGAACAGCTGTAATTACCTTGTAAGCAGGTAGCTCCTGTTTTCAGTGCAAATTGGCCTTTTGTTGCCGGCAGCAGAAAAACGCTGATAACTTTCTGCAAACAAAAGCTATTGTTATGTTTTTAACCTCATAGATGGCAGTGATACTCAACATTTTCTAATTCATGATACAAATAAATAGATCCACACAATTGTTTTGTTTGTTCATATCAGTTAGTAAATATTAAAGTCTCTCCTGGTTGACAGGTAGACCAGTGTTGTATGTGATAAATTTATTTGTTAGGAAAATGCTGCCCTTTAGGTTGTGCAGCAGTGTAGCAGGATCAGAGGGTGAAAAGGGAAACCCAACAGTAACACTTTAAAATAACCAACATTAATAAATAGTTCATTTATAGTTAACTAAACTCAGGATGATGCTTTTATAAACCATTAATTAAGCAGTTATAAAGGTCTATAAACACGATTTTGCAACTTTATATGGCCAGCAAAATGTCTATAGATGAACTACACAGTATTTATCAACCTTTTTACAAAGATTAATAAACATCAGTCACAACTTTACAATAAACAGTTGCTTAATAAATAGTTAAAACAAGATTTAATTGTCTGTTAATGGAAAAACAAAAGAAGAAAAGACTAACTTAAGTTTACTTAACTATACGTTTACTGATGAAGGTGACGATTGATTGGTCCCTGGTAGGAGCAGTTTTTGGCTTGTGTTAATCATTCCAACGTTTGAGTGATTGCATGACGGGAAAAGGTTCCTGCTATTTTTCAAGTTGTATTAATTCTTCCACACACGACCAGAGCAGTTAGAGCTGTTGAACGTGGTAAAATATCTGATTCAGACCTGGTGCCAATTATTATTCAGTTAATTTAAATTGATAATTTAAAAGAAAGATAAGTTATGGGCCTTTTTTAATATGCAGTAATTTTTTCCCTTATTAACTTGCCCCTGGCCTCCTGTCATTTGCCCTCCAGGCAAAGCAAGATGAGTAGAAACCGTCTGGCCCAGGAAAACATTCAGACACAATAAACCAAAAGCAGGAAAGAAAACAAAACAAGAGGAAATAACTTTTGTATGAATTTACAATATATTCAAAAACCCTGTCTAGTTCTCCCAGCATGTCCAGGCCCATGTTACAAGGAAACAGGACTTTGTATTCAGTTAGTCAAGGAGTAAGAGTGATATACTGTGTGCGTTCAGGCAGCATGACACTGAACATGTTCGCTCCAAGGATATCATGAATCTTTCAACATACATTTGTTGTACATATTTCTGTGCCACAATGGCAAACATATACAAAAGTTGTATATCATAGAGGCACTGCATGTGGCAACATGGCCAAAAGAAAACACAGTTAACCAAGTTACATTTGTATGAATTTACTGTGTGCAGCTGGGCAGCGTGACATTGAATATATTTGGCAGAAGGATGTAGTGAATCTGTCAACATACATATGGTTAGTGCCATGCATTTGACTGCACTGCTTTACGTTAGAGGAGAAAAAACGCACGCGAGCAGTACGATTAGAAGCTATTTGACTGTTTTTGACCACAAACAAACAAAACATCCTCATGAGCGTCGTCGTAAACCACCAGGGAAACATGAAAACTCAGTCCACCAACAGTAATACAGTCTGGGAAGTTGGCAGATACCTTATTACCAGTCAGAATACAACACTTCATCAATTTCGAAGGAGCAAAAGAGGCTGGGGAGTCAGAGAGGGCAAAGGGTCAGTTGGCAATGCTAATCAGAGGCTAACAAAGAATATCCAAAACACCAAGAGGATAAAACTATATTAGAGCCGGAGGAGGAGACATGCCGGCAGTAACAAGAAATGTATAGTTAGAGACTTCAGACGAGAGTGCAGCTGGGGAATATAGGGGAGAAGCAGAACGAGAAAGCAGTGCAAAAAATAGGGAAGGAAGAAAATGTACAAGGTTTGAAGAATATGAGAGATGCAAACAAGGCAGTGCTGGTTAACCTGGGGGTCAAATGGATATGCTAATCAGATGCTAACCAGGCTAACGGGGCATAATATACATAAAAAGGCCAATTAGAGGGCAAACAGCACCATGGTGAGTGAGGGAGTGAGAAAAAGCGCAACCTTGTCGAAGAGACAGAAAAGAAGGAAGCTGCTCAGATCCTCGTGAGCTCAAGTTAATCCAGGCCATCAGTCAGAGCTAAAGATCCGATGCAGGTCAAATGGAGTCATGGAGCACATATGAAAGTATGGCAGGAAGACAGAAAAAAGAAAGAGGGTAAGAAAGCAGGAAGACTTGCAGATGGAGGAAAGAAAAATAGCCGTAGAAAGTAGCAGAAAATCAAAAAAAGTAAAGGGGCAAATTGACAGTAAGCGATAATGAAGAGCCTTGGAGACAGAAGAAAGAATAAGAATTGACAAAAAGGTGTGTTGACAAATGGATTCGGACAGTGAGGAGGTTTACCATATCATTGACCGTTTTGGAGGTCATCTATATTTCATTCCGCACGCTTTAGCCAGTCGCCCGGGTGGCAGAAAAAAGTGTGTTTTTTCTTTAAAATTGAAAGTGTTGTACATGCCTTTCAGAGCCCATAAATTATTCCATGACAAAACTTTGTGAGCACGAACCACTGTCCAATTAATCTTTCAGAGCGCCGTTACACATGTTCCAAATGGACTTCGTTTTTTCGAGGGAATGCCATGCGATGTTCCTAATAATGTAATGTAAAAGTGAATAACGCTGGACATGGCTGAAGTCTTAATGGGGATTCGATGTTTCTACAGCCAGGTGGCCCCGAGGGCTCTAAACAAGCAGCACTGGAAGACACACTTTTCATAAAAAGGTTGAGAGGAGAAGGGATGAATAATTAATGTTCCTCAAGCTCCCTAAGCGCAGGCTGATTTTTTATTTATTTATTTTTTTGGGGTGATGCCAGAGAAGCAAATCTCGACTAAATAATTGAGAAAAGGTGACGTCTCTGGATCTGCAAATTGATGGAAAAATATGGAATTTAAATTTTTTTTGCTCCTATTTTCTTTCATCGGCACTCTTTAAAATTCTGACCCTGCAGCCATCTTCTGTGATTTTATTTTTATTCGAGGCTTCCGTACCACCGCCATGTCCAGGTCAACATAAAAAAAAAAAGAGAGAGAGAGAGACGCGACCTTTATGGTTGCATATATTAGATGAAAACAAGTGAAATTAGCTCAAAGGAAAAAAGCACACAATTGAAGACTGTAGTCAAACAAGCACATGAACAACAGTTTCTGATATCACCCGTGGCTATATGTAGCACAGCGCTAATGCAGTACTTCGACATCTGCCTGCTCACATTAGCGCCTGTATTCTGGCATTCGTGCAGAAATAGCTGAATTATTAATTCTAACCCTCACCTGAAGGACTCTGGTGTATTTAAAAGGTCCTGACAAGCAAGGCTGAGTGGGTCAGGCCCTACCAGAGCCATATCCATATGTTTCAATGTGTATTTAAAATATGCACATGTCCTCAGAGCTGGGTTGGACTCATACTGATGCAAACATGGATGCATTAGTGAAATGGGCCATCCACATTAAGATCAATAACAGTAACTGTTACTATTAAGCAGATGGCTACACCACAACTATATCGACAATGGTGGTGATGGACAGCCAATCAAATCCATTCGAATGTACAGGGCCATCGATAAGCTTATTTTAGGGACGTTTATCTACTAAACACTCTTAAATGTAACGATGGGGTCTCTGAAGTTTGTTATGTCATTCCTGATCTCCTCTTCAATTATCGCCATTATAATTGATGTTGACTCATGCAGACGTATAAATTCCATTTGTTTTCAAAAGAGAACAATTGTTGTAATAGTGTTAGTTTCTCCTTACTCCTGTTGGTTTTATATTTGTTTCTCTGTGTAATGTAAAGCAGGACCCGGTCATCATTGAACAATTTCCTCAGCTGCTGACACAGCTAGAGCTTGCAGTGGGTGCCGACAGCCACCATTTGCAGAACGCTGCCATTCATTAGTCTGGAAGCTCACATTGTTATCATTGGAGTTATTGTTCTTGATGTGGATGGCTCAAAAGAGTGAGAATGCTGATTTCCCTTTGTATTAGCTCTAAGGTACCATGAGTTGCTGGCAGGGTGAGAAGAGTTTTTATACATTTTCAACCAAGTAGGATAAAACTAGGAACTAAATCTGAAACTCACTCACTCACTCTCTCCCAGACATGTCAGTAATTATACAAAACTTTATTTCAATGACAGTTCTTTATGTAAGATTGCAATCAAGTTCTGTCAACAAGACACATAGTCAAGGCATTCATGAAGTCACTTAGAGACTGTAGATGGAGACTGAGGTGTTACCTGAATAGCAACAGGCCTGCCACAGGCTATAGATGCTGCAAGACAGTATTAGTGCCCGCCAGAGCTGGGTCACTCGCTCACACACAAAACACACACACACACACACACACACACACACACACAGACTCACAGACAGTAAAGATGTACTCACACAAGTAGGTGCAGTATTACAGTACAAATGACAGAAAGACAGAACATCATGAATATACCAAAAGTGTGCAAAGACAAAGATGTGAGACACACACATACACACTGGAGTCAGTGTACATGCAAACACACAAAAAAGTATCCAGTATGTTCACAAATCTGAAGCACAGAATATGTATTGCTAACATTTTGCTAGTGTATGTAGTCAAACAGCTGTTGTGTTTGCGTGTCGGTATGTGAGAGAGAGGAAGCAGAATGTGTGTTTTACTGTATGTGTCGGTCCACATTGTGTTCACATGTACATCGTTGTGCTGAGCAGTTTTTTGTTTTGTTATTTTGTTCGTGTGGCTGGATATAAAATACGCGTGTTATCAAAGTCAGCGCCATGCCGCCATCTCTTTGTGTTTGTGTGTGTTTTCATGTGTGTGTCCTCACGGCCTGATACTCCTCCAAGAGTGTTTGAAGCCAATATTGACAGGGGTAGAGCCGTGGATTGTTACACACATGGACACACACACAGATTTAGAGAGAACTCCAGATGGGACTGTGGAAAGAGATGGTTGCAAACACAGACACGCTGCTCTCGGCCAAACACAGACCAAAATATTTCTCTCATATCTGAGTCTGCAGTGTCCTTGACAGCAGCACTTCCTTTAAAGTTCCTAATGGTTTACATTTCTGGATTAGTATACGTGAAAAACTTTTCTGGGAAAATATTCAGGCCTGGAAATGCTTGAAAAGAGTCCTTGTCCACTAAGAAGAGAAGGCCAGCTTAGATTAAGATGATACAAGAAGTAAGAGTGAGCAGCCAGAGATGATTTCCCCTCAAACTTAAGAAACATGAACATTTAGAATAAATCCATCTCAAGTGTAAAACTAAAAACTTTATCGATAAGGATTCACATGAATATAGCTGACAGTCATCAGTCACCGAGCATCGTATCATCATAACTGTCATAATTTAAAATCCACCCAACCAGAGAGCACAAAAATGAATTGTCACCCCTCAAAAAGTTGTTCTAAGGCAGGAGCTGTTAGCGTTTGTGACATGTAGGAGAGAAACTAAAGAGAAGCTGATGTTGGCGGTTAATGTACCACATCTGCATGTCCCGTTTAACATCTCTTTGTTAAACCTGCCAGGTTAGCTGAACCCCTTAAAGCTTGGTTACATCGGTGGCAGCAGTGTTTTTGACCGCTGTTAACGTGTTTCTCTACATCATGGCTTTGTTTGTATTTTCTTAGCTTAGCACCCTTAGTATAGTGAGCCAGAAACGTTAATTCTGAGGAAAATAGGCTCTGCTGTGAAAATGTAGCAAGCCTTCATGACCAGCAGGCGTTGTGTATGCAGCACAAGCTGGCTTTGTAGTTTGTCTTTGCGAATGCATCACAAACAAAGAAACTGTCAAGACAGTGAATAATGAATTAAACGATGTTGGCAACCTTTAAAAATGATTAGTAAGCACCAGCTTGAAATATTTAATTCACTGTGCCAGTCAAAGACAACCTGTAACTTTTAAGGTGGAATTAGTTGATGTCTTGAACCAGTCTATACAGTTTTGTATCCACAATGTCTTATATCAGGGGGACCGGGAGTTTTCTCACGGGTTAGTGCTGTTTGCATGTTTTCATGTTCTCCCTGGGCCAGCATGGGTTTTTCCCCCACCTTATAAAAACCTAGACTTGGTCCCGGGCGCCGTACAATGGCTGCTCGCTGCTCCTCAGGAATGGCTGAAATGCAGAGAAGAGATTTTTCTCTTTATTCTCTTTTTCTCAATATGACAGCTTGGCCATTCCATCAGTTTTTATTGGCTCCGCTGCATTTTTTTCCCATAAAAAATGTTTATGAATTTCAACCGGATTATGCAAGCTGTGAATATTCTATTTTCTCAGTCGGAGAAAAAGAGTGCTGGAGCATCATTCAGGTCTACTCCGGCAGCAGTACACCTGTGAATATGTGTGCAAATAGATTCATGAGGCTTAGACGGTGTATATCACAATTGTGGTGGCTGTAGGAGGATGAAGAGTTGGTGGCTGTACGTGAACAGAATTGGACCATAAATAGGATTTTCTTATGCTAGAAAAGAGACTGCAACAAGTAAATCTTTTGTGATGAGATACCTGAATAACAAAGTAATTTATTGCTGTGAGCTTTCTGCAATAACCTCAGTCCTTAAATATTGTGTAAATTAGATGCCCCCTTTCTGTAATCAGTGTAAGAATATGAGATAAATTGTACTTTATATGCTATATATTACGAGAGATCTTTGCGGGAACACGTGTGGATGAAGAACAGATGTAGAACGTAACACTGTGACAGCACTGCAGTCACATAAAGTATCATGAGTAGCGATGCTGTATTGAGAATCATGAAATCCGTCTGACTATAAAGTAAACTGATCCTTAAAAAAAAGTCAAACTGAGACAGTTTGCACAGCTGAATAGTAGAATATTTGTTTAATTGAGACTCATTTGCAATGTAAAGAAAAGTGTGCTCTCACTTTGTGCTCAATGGTTTAATTCAAAATACCTTAATTGATTCTTTGAGCATTTTCCAATCATACTCTGCGAGACTATTGCAACTGAATATCTAAAAACTGATACATCCATTGCTTTCCACACTCAGGCTGATCCATTCCAGCTTACCAATCACTCTCCTCCTCTGCTAGCTCTTAACATCTCGACAGCAACAGTAACAACAGTTCGCAGACATCCCATGGTTGCATCTGATATCGCTCACCCATAAACATCCTGTCGCTTTTCCCCCCTTTCTTGATCCTGTCTTAAATAAATAAGTAAATGGATCATTTATTTCTCATTGTTCTGGAAGAATGAAAATCAGTCAAGTAAGTGTTGCAATCAGAAGTTTGTGTCTGACTGAGTAACTAAATGTGTCACTCTGCTAAACAGACAGCTGATTGGCTGAATGAATTCACTGGTTTTCTCTGAAGTCTGTTCTACAGGCTGCGACACAAAAAGAGATTGACACGGTAGAATTTCAACGTCATCGCTCATGACGAGATGGGGGCGAAATTAATTATCTCAACTCAATATGGCTTCACGTCCATTCCAAGCTTCTCTTTACTCCGCTGTTGACTGATTCATCCGAATGTTTCCTGCGTCTCCCGACTCCTGTTTTCTTTGTACAGTGTTCACAGAGCCCTCTCTGAGAAATTGTTCATGCCACTTATGAAACTCTGGGATTTGTACCTGTTAAAGTCTCCATGTTTGAAACTTGTCACCTTGATAGATCCTTCAGTCTTGATACATCACTTAACAGCCCTCCTGCTGAAAACCCACTGAAGTCCCACACACTGGCACCCGGTGGTGATTTACGCTGCAAGAGAAAGTCTGCTTTCCAACCCATATGGGGCTGGTCTGATCTTTTCATGGCTGCCTAAACAGATAAAAATCAAATTAAATCTGTTTTTCCCCACTCTTTAGCCTATCACAGCCCATTCATGTTCACTGTTCTCCAGACACAGACACACATTTGTGCGTAGGGCCATGTGCAACAGTTCAGGATTCGTGTAAAAAGGATTAGCGAGAAAAGATTGGGAAAGTCACAGCCATGCAAAAACAGAGAGAACTGGAGAACAAACGTTTTAGCATTCAGTTCATTGTCAGTATCAGGCAGGCATGACACCGGATATGTACCAGAAAATAACAAAAGTGAGACTCTGAATTCAGCCAGAGAAAACATGTTGTAGTTATTCTACTCAGAAGACTGCTGCAAATAAAGAGGTGCAGCCTTTCAGTGTCCGTGTCAACCCAAAAATATGGAAAAAGATGAACGAGATGTCGCACCACCGTGGACGATGGCGCCTCTCTGACTCAAGTCTCACACCCTTTAATGTCTCTCTCTATCTTCCTGCTTCCTGTCTTTGGCTCCACCCCTTCCTGTCCCGTCCTGTACCTGCCTTGCCCTTGCTCCGATAGAGAGATTCACACGTGGAGAACTCTGAGCGTGGGGTATTGTATGTTTATTTCTAGACATCAACACATCCACTCCGTTCCTCACTGTGACTCTCACCCTGCCTTGTCTGGCTTTCAGCAGATTTTCAAATATGCATCTTACGACTGACGTAGGTTACACCTGGAAAATGGATGTGCTATTTCCCGTACTGATCTGATTGAATATTGAAAAATGTGAATGAAAAATGAGTCATTAGGTATGTTACTCAAATGGCCCAACCATTAAGAATATACAGTGAAGCCAACTGACAATGAAAAACACTTATTTTATAGAACACTTTTATTCAAATGTCAATCTATAGAAGTGGGACTAATTTGGTATAAGACTCAATTTCAACACCCCGTCTTACCTTTTAACAGCAATAATGTGCTGACAGTGTGGATATACACGTGCTAATTGCCGTGGTTAAAACTCTCAAAATTGTTTGAAAAGAGTTCCACAATGTGCTGTCCTAAGCAACAGTGAAATATGTCCTGATAGCTACACATCCTTTTTCTGTAAGAGTGTGAAACATGAACCACCTCATATTTGAATCTCTGTGGCACATCTCATGTGTTGAAACCACATGAGGTTTCTCTCGCTGCCATCGAACAGCCAGATCAGTGTCACTAAACGGTTAAAATTTAGGTATTTCTGATCTAAGCCATTATAAAAGTCCTCATTTATGTACTTGTCTTTTGTCGTCCTTTGTATTAGTATCATTATTGTATTGTCTTCTTTGTTCTGCTTGATGGTTGAAATTTGTTGAAATTCGCTCAAATTCAGATTTAAGACAAATGTTCATGTGGAAAATGGGACTTTTAAAATGGTTACTTATGATGTTTTAACGTCATTATTAAGTTAACTAACGTGAGGTGCTTTTGGCAAACCTCTCCAGGTATATTTGGTCATTTATTTCAAGTCATCTGTACGTCATTATTGCATGTCATCTATGCTCACTTCATTTTCTTGTCAAATGTGCACGTTTCACATGACTACAACGTCTCTGACTCATTGTGTCTGTGTGGTGAGAGATGTTTGAATTGTTTGTGTGATACTCGCCTGGTCATTTCCTTCTGATGCATTGCCAGTAATTATGAAATGTACACCTGCAGTCATTTGCAAATGGAAAGATAAGAAGTCAGTCAGGAGATTAAGTGTTCCCTGATTTTGCTGCTTTTCTAAAGTGGGAACAGGGTGGCATAATGGATTACATCTCACCATAAAGCAAGCAGTCAGGCAGGGATTTTCAGAAGCGAGAATCGAGTCAGCACGCCGCCCCCAGGATTAGAAACAGGTTAAATAATTAGCACATCTTCGTAGGTCAGAAATTATGCATTTGGCTGCAACAAATATAACAGAGGTGGGAGATTAAGAAGGAGATATGTGGTAATATCGTGCCGAATGAAATGTAACGCTTCACAAATATCTCCACCCACACTGTTCTGGGCTCAAAGACAATCCACTCTGTGCCCGTCATGGTCGCGATCGCTTTGGAGTCAATTTTTGTCTATTAAAACCTCAGCCTGTATTTAAAGCTGCCTACATCCCTTCACTCAATACTTCTGTGGAATCTTAACTTACATTTGGTTAGAAAACACGACTTGTACCTTTGTTGAAACAGAAAAATCCTTCATTGTGCTGAAAAACTAGGGGGGATACGGTAGTGATGTGGCCTCGCAGGAGGACAGAGAAGTGATCTGATGTGATTTTCAGATGAGAATTTAAAGGAGATATTAACAGTGATGTTATTTTGGTCCATTAGCTGAAAGAAAGTTAGACAACTTCAGGCAACATTTGACAAACACTGCTTGTTTAAGTGTGTGTAGGTCATGGTGGATGGGTTTATTTTGTCCAGGGTTCAATTCTGACTTTCCCAAAAGTCTTTTGTTGATCACAGTTAAACGTTGATGGTGTAAAACCTCACCTTAACCTCAACAAGGTTTTAGTTCTTGAAGGCCTAATTTACCTTTAAGTCTCCCTTTTAACCAGAGCTGTTGCAGTTATCAAACCTTGACCCAAATCGTATCCAGAGTCATGTTATTTCAATAAATTATCAGCTTTTCCACGCTCTAAGTGCACCAACTTCAAAATAATGTGTGATTTGAAAGGTGAGAACACGAGGTGGAGAGGGTTGTTGCACCGTGACTATATACAATTGAGTTACTTTGTGAGCAGCATCACTCCTTAAGGGGAAAAAAAGTTTAAAAAGCACCGCGTGGTGGTTGATTCATTGGGAAATTATGACTCAAAGCTTTTGTAAAAATCTTAAATTACCCCCCATCCAGTCAACCCAGTCGAGAAAAGTCAAGAAATAAATGATGATCCTTCGCACTGAGGGAGCAAAAGGACACATCCTCTTTCAGGACAATCTACTGCACCCTGAGGGGCTCGGTCTATGACAAGAGAATTGAGGCGATTAGTAGCTGATGTCAGCCCAGGGAATGGACTCAGGCTGAATCCACTGCACATGGCAGGCTTTTACAAGGCCAAGCGGTCTGAAGTGTGTGCGCGTGTGTTTGTGTGTGTGTGGGTGGGCGGATGGGTGGTTTTGTGGTCTGTGTGCGTTTTAGTCTCCAAATTGGGGTTTACTCACATACACACACCACACGCTGAGTGCCTCCATGCTGACAGATGCTAAACTCGTACTTACTCACAGATAATTTGGCGATGTTGACACACACACACACACACACACACAGATAGACACACACACACACACACACACACACACAGATACACATGCCGCAACAGAGCTGGACTTGACCCCCATTCTGCAAATGTGACACATGGTTGAATAATGGACTCTGCTGCTTGCTGAGATAAATGCTTGATGGTCCACTTACAGCTCTGTTATAATGGGTGATGGCTGGCTATTTACTCACACACACACACACACACGTACACATTTGTGTACTGTATGATCACACATGTAGACTGGTACATCGAACAAGGGTCTTATTTTCTTGTTCCTCTTCATTCCTGTTGGTTGCGATAACATTTTACTCTCCAGTTTAATCACTGAGATCCAGGGATACACTGCTAGAAACAGCTGTGCAGTCCAGACTATTAGAGCAAGAAATGCAAGCTGTCAGACAGGTTGTAAACAAATCCACAGTTCAGCTGAAGCCAAATTATTTGGAGGTAAAACTCA
Source organism: Diplodus sargus (assembly GCA_903131615.1). Lineage (NCBI taxonomy): Eukaryota > Metazoa > Chordata > Actinopteri > Spariformes > Sparidae > Diplodus > Diplodus sargus. The sequence goes on along the minus strand of CAEMYA010000414.1, from coordinate 686,089 downwards.
AGGTGAAAGCGCTTTAATCGTTTAACTGCTTTGTAAAACTGCTGGTGTTTTACAAGTGCGTTAATGTCTTTGGCGATAACTCCTCAAACGTTTTCCTGTGAAATTAAAGAGTTTTGTACATCTGTGTAAATCTATTTTTTATTTCCATTTATTTGTGTACAAGTTTACAGCCTGTTTGGTCAGTATAAGCAGCAAATAACTGCATTACCAAGGAGCAAACAGTAGCCTAGAACAGACAAATCAACTCCACACATCCAACTTTTAGAAAATCTACAAATCTGGTCGTTCGCCATCCAGAAAATCACCACCTGCACTTCAGTTAACCTGAGCATGGAGATTTAATTAGACCTTAATAGATAAGAAATCCCTCTGCCACGCAGAGCACATTTGTTTTGACATTTATTTATAGATTCATAATTTATTTCCTTGCATTCATTCCAGAGTGTGTCCATACGCCAACAACATATGGACATCTGTCTTGTAACAGAGTGCTAATTATCTACTGTGGACTATGAATAGAGATGGAGACATGTCACTCTAAGGGCATTTTTAAACCTCATTTATTAACTCATTATTCAACCAACCTGTATTTTTACCTTCACATGTTTTCACGCATTGTAACGAACACACATGTACTGCCGCCCATTAAGCACCTGTGTGTGCTTTGCTGAAGAGTACCTTGACAGTACTGATGGAGTAAAAGGCAGCTTTCTCCTCATTTAGACGTCCTGCTACCCGTCTACAGCTAGTGTGTGTGAGTGTGTGTGTATTAACATACTAACATACACACATTTTTGTCCACCCATCACGTCCATGGGAATGATGGTAATGAGGTGCTAATAAGCTACATTGACAGCATGCACATGAAACTCATGTCAGTAAGATGCCTTATGTTCATATTTCGGTGTTTCTGTGTTAATATATATATATATATATATATATATATATATATATATATATATATATATATATACACAGCCTGTGGGTGTATGTTGGTGTGTAGATGACAGATTGTAGGCCTGTGTGTGTGTATGTGTTCATGCAGCAGGTGAGATATTTTTCATCTAAGTCAGCCTTTAGAGAAAGCAAAAGTATTCCTTCATGACACACTATTCATTCATATAGGTATGATAAACTATAGCCGTCATGTCATTGTTGAAATGTGTGTGTGTGTGTGTGTGTGTGTGTGTGTGTGTGTGTGTGTGTGTGTGTGTGTGT
>CAEMYA010000414.1:654653-682534 GCA_903131615.1 Diplodus sargus | reverse complement strand
GTGTGTGTGTGTGTGTGTGTGTGTGTGTGTGTGTGTGTGTGTGTGTGTGTGTGTGTGTGTGTGTGTGTGTGTGTGTGTGTGTGTGTTAGGAATATGCTTGTGTCAGCCTTTTTTCTACATCTCCTTTAGTTTAGATAGATAGACAGATGGGTGTGTGTGGGTGTGTGCGTGTGTGTGTCAGATTTCCCTTATTGTTATCAGATCCTTATCCCTGGCCTCACACCAGTTGAAGGGTGCATGCCAGAGGGAAAAGTTGCCAACACACCATTACAGAGGCAGTGCAGCAAGTCCAGTATTACACACACACACACACACACACAAGCACACAAATACAGTACGGTTGAATGACATGTTGATCGAGTGGAATGCAGACGTATATTCCTGTGGCTGAGCTGTCCAGTAAAATACAGACTAGAAGGATAAAAAGTTTTGGTAAAAGACTTCAGCTAAAATTTCTTGGCACAGTTTTGATGTGTTTTGTTAAGTTATAAAAGCTAATTTATTTATTAATTTATCTTATAAAAACAATTTATTTTGTTCACTCCACTAATTAAATGGTAACTCCACCAATTTTACACATTAAAGTGTGTTTGCAGGTCTTGCAGGACGACTGCGAAAGTGAAATAGCAGTATAAAGCCTTGTGTGGCTTCTGATGAAGCTACATGTAATGTTTTCATTTACCTCCAGTGATGTTACGCAGTGGCTGAGTTGCATTGTGGGGGATGTAGGAGCCAGGTTTAGAAAAGCAGGCCACTGGTCTGTCATTACACTTCTGTGACATTGTTGGACTCGTTATACACAAAAAAATGGTTCCACGCATTCTTCTCCCTTTTCAAAACCAGGCACCTACATTACCCACAATGCAACTTAGCCACTGGATGACATCACTAGAAACAATTTATCAGATTACATGCAGCTTCCTGTGGAGCCATAAAAAACTTTATGCTACTTTTTTTCCACATGTGCAGTAGAAGCTCCCCAAGACCTGTAAACACTGGCAGAGTTAGAGTTAATAATGTAATAAATGAATAACATTAACATCAATACTACATGCTGCACTTTCTGTGAATGAACCCTTTAAATCCAAATCCTTGCCATCAACAATGCACGCTCTTCATGTTACTAAAGAATCATCTCCGCTTCCATTTGTTCCTCTACCAAACTTCCATCCTCTATCTTTTGCTCTTTTCTATCGTTCTCCATTCCATATCTGTCTTTGCACCACCCTGTTGGTGATGGAGGCATCAGCTGTGCACCTGCTTTTAATTTGCTTTTTTAAAATTTTTGTTTTATTTTTACAGGCTTAACTTAAGCAATCGTGTAGTACCTGAATGGCCAAGAATGGCTGCAGGTTAAACATATTTAGCATATTGGGGCGACTGGCCTGTTGATCAACTCTGAGGTGGTGAGAATATAGACAGCAAATGCTCCTGGTGAATCAATGGTTCCAGTGCTCCATACTAACACATTAGCATACACTTTGTTCAGTAAAAGCTTTAGAGAGAAAGGGTATCTCCAAAGGTAGCCAGTCATAACTGGTTTAGTGCTAAAAACACAAAATCCTACATTTTTCAAATTTCTTTGTGTACCATCATGTAAAAATTAAGGTACCACTGTGAACAATTTTGGGTTCATTTCCGCCTCCTAAAATTAAAGGTTGTTAGTGATTAAAACCTGCTCTACTGCAAAAAATGTCAATTGTTGCTAGATGGATGAATATGTGGTATTTTTTTTACATGGTACCCAAAGAAGTCATGAAAACAAACCTTTCCTTCACAGCTTTTATTCATGTTTGCAAGTTTTTAATTTGCAGAAAAAATGAAGAATGAAATTTGAAATGTATACTTAAAACCACACTTATTGTTTAATTGCAGTTGTGTCATTTTCCTCATTAATTCAATAATACAAATTGTGCTATTACTCAACAGAGTGTGTGATACGGTGTTTGCACGGAGCAGAGGAGTTAATAATGGATGGATACAATGTCTGTGTTTTCATCTCTTTAAAGTTAACGAACAGGCCAATCTCCTGAGAAAAAGTTTAATTTTTCATGAGTGAAATCATCATTTCACGAGCCACAGAGCTCCTTATTACTTCTAATTGCTATTACTTCTATTTGATTGACTACTGACCACTGCCACAGCAGATTTACAGTGGAGCATTTCAGCTAGAAAGGGCTAGAGACGACTGTGAAATCTTCCATAGATGATTTAACGAGGCTGCAAGTCTTGTAAACTAACTACAGAATGACCTTTTGACCCGACAGGCAGCCGAGAGACATTCTGTCAGACTGTCAGAATAACAGGGACTCGGCGTCTGCAAAAGCTTTATAAAACCAATCCAGAGAGACAAAGTTGATAGACGTCAACATATTTCGTATGTTTTCATATGAGGACACACAAAGAGACAAAGCAGACGTGTCAACTAGGAGGGCAGGTTATACAAGTTGATATAAAAACAAATTGAAACATAACAAACGATAAATATGTAGGCTAACAGTTTAAGATTAAAATTCAAAAAATAACTTCTCATTCAAGCCATGAACTAATCCAATGTGTTTGTCCTTCTTCTGGGTTTTGCTCTGTTGTCATCATCGGCCTCACCTCACCATGCTTCAGAAGACATGCTTATTCCTACTCTTATTACCTGTAAGTAGTGATTTCACATCGGGAATAACTCCTTTTCTCAGCCCATTATCTGTTCCTAATGACCAGCTTCTGATTTCTGCTAAAGTTCTGTCTTGTTTTCTCGCATCCTGTTTGACTTGTTTCATGTTTAATCCCATTTTTAGGAAAAACATTTCAAAACCCTGAAAACATCCTGCCTACATGCTGCAAAAGAAATCTTAATAGTTTTAACCATTTTTTACCTGTTGGTTTGTTTTACCAGCCAACAGAATAATTACACTGCATGATAACAGCTGTCGAGGATTATCTGCTACTCCAAGTCTTAGCAAAACAGTAAAAACAGCCGCCTGAAAGGGAAAATGTATGATTAGGCAGATGGCAATAATTCTTAATTGTAGGAATATAAATTCAGTTGAGTTAAACATTAACTAAACTGTTGTTTTGTAACTAGAAGCATTAACACAATTAAAGCAATTTGTACAGCCTATTTATCAGATCCGTAGTCCCATAATTATAATGCTTATTTGCAGTATGTTAGGCCGGAATTTAAATATAGTGAGTTCAATTTTCTATTTGATGTGGTTTTTGGCCTCGAATAGCTGTTTTGGTCACCATAAACACAGCTGGAAATTGTCCCAAAGTGTCCTAAAATCACTACAAATGTTGAAACTAAGATACATTTGATAGGGCTGTTTTACTTGTGTTTATTTGAGAGTTGTATATTTATGTATTTATTAGAGTAATAGGGATACTTTTCAAAATCTGGCTTAGTCTTGCTGGTTTCACCAATCTTACTAACCCCAGCTTTAAGACCATACAGCCTCAACTTACCACTGTTTGAACACACAATGTGTTCAAGCTCAAACAATACAATAAGTGTAGTTTAAGGAAGTCAATTTCTTCAACTTTAATTTTCATTCAAAATTAGATTTGATTTCATGTGTTCAATGATACAGCATTGCCCTCTACAAGTCATTATACTTTGAGTGTACACATCTGTTGATACGACAAACTCACTAGTGACTTACTAGCCTTGCTGTTGAAGTGGCACAGGAAGAAACTTGTAGCTTTGTGGGAAGAAAAATGGCTCTTATGTCCAAAATCTTTCCATCAGTATCCTGCTTCAGATTCACAAAGTTAAGAGTAAGCGATGTAAGGTTTCTCTGGGAGGAGTTACTTATTTAAGGAAGGATAATGTTCCTTACGGCGGTCTTCATTGGCGAGTGCTCATAGTAAATCAGTTGGAACTGGAATTTAACGACAGGATTAGTTTGGTGGAAAAGGGAAATTTCAGTCGGACTCATCTACATTGTTTGCACGGCCCGTCTCTGAAAGTGCCTCACCCCAAAAGGTCAATGTAATTCACTGTTATCTTCTCCACCAAGTGGCCATTTCCTGCTTATTAACCAATTCTAATGAGGTGCTATTATAGCTGTCTGTTCATACATGCACAAGCACGTACAGCACATACACTCCCAAATACACACGCGCCCCAAGCTCACCCACAAATCCCTGCAGAGAATTTGTAAAAACCCTGCTTCTCCAGCTGTCTTCAAAGCATCTGAAAATGTACTCCGAAATGTGCAGCAGAGTCCTAACTGAGCGGAACAGTCATCACATGCCAAACACTTCTTCTTAAAGCAGCCACCCGGAGGCTGTTTGACCAAACCAGAAATTACTCTTTTACACTCGGAAACTGACACAATTAGAAATACAGCAGACATCACTGTGGGTTTGCTGCTTCTCCACTCTCACTACTGTGTTTGATTTGTTTCAGTGGAGGAGATGAGCACACACTGAGGGAAAACATAACCAGTAGGAATGACTAAAATCATACATTTGAATAACACAGAAACGACACAGAAAAGCACAAAGTATTCATATATAACATTTGTTAGTCCCTCATAGAGTCTGACTAGTGTTTGCTGAGATTAATGGGTAGACGTTTTCACTGTTCCTAAGTAGATTCTAGGGACGTTTTTCACATATTTGTGCTTCTAAGAATTTAAGAATTATTGGCTGAGGTATCAGCAATATCACATAATTTTGTGGTCAAAGGTTAAAGTCACTAGAATCAAAAGAATTCATTTCTTCACTTTCAATCAATAAAATTATGAAGTGATGACATTTTAATATCCAAAAGTTCAACTTCTATGTGACATCATGATCTCCTGCAAAAACAAGTTTTATGGCCGTTAATCAGCTCCATAGCTCAGGAACAGCAACTTTGACTGCTGCACAACTGCAAACAGCTGCGAGTTGTTAATTCTTCTTTTTGTGAACTTTTTCTATTTATTTCGCTTTCAAAGAAAAATATTGGCGTCAACCTCAAAAGTACAGCATCATTTGGGTTATAATGAGTAGTACAGCTTTATTAAACAAACACAACAAACATATATGAGGCAGGGAAACAACAAATATGTTAATGATAATAAATAATAATAAAAGGCCCAAAAGAAGTTAACAACATGTGTTTTTCTTTAAGGATCTGATAGAAAAACAAAGACCACATACACAGTTATATCACACAGCAGCAGCAGCACATACACATGTACACAGACACACACGCTCACATGTATACATACACACACACACACAGCTGTAGCCCAAGGATGTTTACTGGTAGATGAGAGGGGGATTTAAAGTTGTGCAGTCCTGCAGCGTGTGTATTCCTGCTCTCTCTCTTTCTCTCTCTCTCTCTCCCTCCACCTCTCTGTATCCCTCAATCTCTCGCTCCCTTGCCGGGCCCTCCTCTAAATCCTGTGATACGCAGATGAAAGTTTGTTTGGGCTTCGCCTGCAGCCTCCTCTGGAGCAACCGCTGTCATCCTGAAGTGACTGACTGCCTGTCTGACTGCTGCGCTGGCTGGGGATGGCTCGAGGATATTTGAGCTATCTGGCTGCCAACTGCCTGGCTGAAGCCATTCTAGCCATAATACGGGAGCTCTGTCAATCCCTCGACAAGTGAAACAAATGTCGTTTTGCTTGTTTGATTGGTTGCCTTAAGGTTGCCCCCTGTTGACTCGCCAGAGTTCTAAAATAAATGCAATTCCCTCTGCATGCACCACTTTCGAGGAAAAGAAGAGAACAACAAAACAGTTGTTGATTCTTACCGAAGTAAGAGACAAACTGCAGAGACAGTTTTTAGCTGCAAATATGTTGGGACAACACTGTTTGAATTATTAATGGCACAGATATATAGCGCAAATGTATTCCATAACAAATCCCATGGATGGCACTTTCACAGGTTGCATCTTTGGCCTCTTGAGAAATCCTGAATAATAACCAAGTTATATAGATAAGTAAGATCACTTTATTTTTAAGATAGCCACTAACATTAGTGTAAAACAAAACTTCACTTTAGAAATACATAAAAAGCGATAAGTACAATTGTAGTGAGTGTATCTTACATAGATAAATGCCCATGGATCAAGTGAAGCAAATCCCATTTATCTCACTTAAATGCACTTTCGCTGTGATTTCATCTATATTAAGTGTAATGAGATTTTCTTTACCAAAATGTAGACACATATACTTGGTAAGATTCTGAGTTTTCAGAGTAGCTATGCAACACTGCATCCTTGGTCTCTTCAGGGATGTTTTATGGTAGAATTTTCAAATGCAAAAACCCCAACACAGCTACCAAAACAAACAACAGGATATAGAAGACAAAACTTCTTCTGAACACAATGTTAGAAATACTGACTGCTCACTAATGACTTGAACTTAGATTTGAGCAGGAGAGATCATCCGTCAGTTAACAGGATCATCACATGGCACAACTTACTGCTAGTGTCAGATCAATGATCAGAACATCAACACTTCCAAAACAGATTGATATCGTCATATATGATGTCTCCATCAGGTCATTCACATCATATGAAGGTCAGTTGTCAATAATGTTATCTGTAATGTAAATGTCCATACATTTTTTTTTAAAGAAAGATATTCTAGCCCATTTAAAGTACCATTCCTGTGCCAAACCAATCACCAGAATCAGTGTTTAAAACTCTAAATTCCTCTACATTTTTCTATTTTATGTTGTAAGAATGCTTCCTTATGGTCTGGTTAGGTTTTGACACAAAAAAACATGTGGTGAGGGACATGTTTTGGCTAAAAATACCTATTTTGGACGCCACAAACAGATGTAGATGTCGCGAAGTCTCATCAAAAAACGCTGGTTTTGTTGTCACAAATATGGCAGATGATGTCACTGAAGAACTTCCTTTAAAGCCACCTTTGAAATGTTGGAATACAGTCTTGAACTGTGGTCACTGGCTTGGCAGCCTTCCACCACCATCCCCTCCACTTCCTGACATGACAGTCAGGTCATTCACATGTAACATGAACGTCATGACGTGTTTTGTAGAAACGTGAACAATCGGTGATTTGCAGGACGTAACTGGCAGCATTTTATCTTGGCGACTGAGTTGCCTTGTCAAACAATGACATTCATTAATTATCCAACTTTACTGGAAAAACAAGTGTAAAACGATTTAAAGATTCAGTTCAATAAAATTCCTGAACAGTGAAAGAACTAGCAAAACAAACACTTTGAGAAGTATGATCAAAAGCCCCAAAAAAGAGATCAGCCTTGAGCTGTGCTTTGATCTGATGGTGGTGGGTCAGTTTGTTCCACAGACTCAGAAAGCGTGGTCACCCTTTAGCTACCGCTGAGCCTGAGGGACAACCAGAAGTGACTGATCAGAGGACCTGAGTGGTCTTGGTAGGGTGTAGGGATTTAGAAAGGTCAGAGGTGAGAGGGAACCAATCCACGAAGAACTGTGCTATGAAAAAAACAAATCGTAAAGCCATAAAATGGACTCTAAGCTGAGAGCACAAAAAAACTGCAATTTCTACAAAAACAGAATGAAGTTTCATAATGACATTCACTAAATGGAGTATCCAACATTGGGAAATGAACCCCTCAAGTGCTCATGACACCTAATATATCAAATGAGCAACAATTAAAAAGCTTTTTTTTTTTTGCTCTGGAGTTCACCAGAAGTACTGCTGCCTCGCCGCGCTTCGCTTCACTCCACTCGTCTCATCTCATGTCTCTCTGTGATACAGTCTCCTCTCAGACTCATCAGGGGAAGCTCTCAGCTCATCCTCCCCCCTAAAAAAAACAACGAATCCTCCACGCATCGCTCATTATCGACACATCAAACGGCCTGCAATTAACGTCGCCGGGGGCTCAAAGTAGTCCATGATTCTTGCCTCAGTCGGCACCCGGCTGGGTAACCTTAGTGCTTAATGAACTGCCGCTGTGACATTCATTAAAGAAGGATTATGTCGTGCTCATTGCCACTTACAATATGCAAGGAATTTGTCATTTAAACGAGTCCATTACCGGGATGAATGTGTGATAGGTGGAGGTGTACAGAAGGAGGGGGGAGGAGAAGACGAAGGCCTTTCTCTTGTCACGTTTCTTCTCCTTCTCCACTCCTTATCTTCCCTCCCTTCTTTCTTCCGGTAGTTCTCTCTCTCATCATCTCTTTCATTTGGCTTTCCTTTTTTTCCCTCCCTCTCTCCCTCCTCCTCGTCTCCTGCCCACTTTCTGTCAGAGTGCAGTTAGATAGCCAGGAATCGGCCACTCTGAGCTCCAATCACGCGGGAGTTTTTGAGGCTACCTGTAAATTGGTGCAGATTAGAGAAAGGTTGAATCCGGGGTAGATGGAAGGAAATGATGATGGAGGAACTTTGCCTGGTGCCTTCCTCTTTTCTGCCCCTCTTGAACACCTTCATCTCGCTCGCTCTCTCTCATTCCCATAGTTCTTTTTCTTCCTCATTTCCTTGTTTATTCTTGAACTCTTTCGTTTATTTTCCTGCCTTCTCTTGTTCTCTTCTCGCCCTCTGCTCCGTCTCTGGCTTCGTAATCTCTCTGCGAATTTTCATTTCTCTGTCTCTTGGCTTGAATTGCTTAAGTACTCAAGGGCAAGTACACAGCTCATCATCTGATCCCAGACACACACACAGATGCACACACACACACACACACACAAACACAGATGCTAAAACGCAATGATACTGCTTTAAATACTTATTTCTGCATATTTCTTTTAGTCACACGCACACATATTATTATTGTCAGTTCGCTGTGAGCCCATGGAATGATAGAGATGAAAAGAGTTTGTTGCCTCCACATCTAACCTCCTATTTATCGCTTCCGTGCCTGTAGAGGTCTGTACATGCACGTACACAAGCACATTTTCAAACATTAACAAAGAAAGATCGCAGATGAATATCTATGCATGAAAGGATGGCCACCAGCCCAGTCTGCATAGAAATTCTGTTCATTTTGGATGCTTTTGCAGCCGTACTTTACATCCAATGCCAACGGTTAGTGCTGGTGGTGTTCCCTTTTTTGTAGTGATAGAAAAAAAATAATGATTTGCAGGCTGGGAAGGAGGATGCTTAGCTTTAATGCTTGTGACAGAAGTTCATGTCCTATCACAGACACATCTTGTAGGGCGACCTATCTTTCTTTGTTTATGCCTTATTATTCCTGGTTTTAGGTTAAACAAATATCAGGGACTTTAGTCATTGTTATTACTGAAGGCACTCTCTGGGTTGTCATTGGCTGTAAACTGAGTGATCACTGTCCTCCGGCAGCCGGAAATGTAACTATGGGGTGTGTGGTGGTATAAACCCTCCTTTTTGGTATTACTTGGTTCAAGGAAAAAAGGTGAAATTTCAGTTATAATCTACTAAACCTCATGCTGACAGAAAGTCAGGGGAAGTTTCCACAAGTCCATAAGACATGGTTGGTGATTCACAGCAAAACAACAATGCAGTATTCTCCTAAACTAATGAAGTAGCTGGTAAATAATGTCTGAACTTTAATTTATGGGGGAACTTTTTCTTTAAAATCTGTGTGTGTGTGTGTGTGTGTGTGTGTGTGTGTCTGTGTCTGTGTGTGTGTGTTTGTGTCTTCAAAGTTTTAAACAACGGATGAAAACTTTCTCTGAAGAGTCATGAATCATGTAACCAAGAACTTGAGCAATATTCATCAGTCATTTTCTAATTTCTTAGCTTATGTTTAACCATCTGGCTTTCTGCAATAGATGTCAATTTAAGAAATGTTCTGCAGCTTCTTTATTTGAGCACATATTCATATCCCCTGTCTGAATCACTGACTGTTGCAGTTCAAGCCTTAAATAGTTCATGAAATACTTTTAGACTTGTTTAGAGGAACTTAATAATATGATTAATGCTCTAAGTTAAATAAGTATTTGTATTAATTGTCCTCTTGCAGTGACTGTGCAGTATTGAGCAGTTTTCTGGAGACACAAACAGGCGTATAGGCGGCTTCGTGATAGGTCACTGAGAAACACACCCACTCACTGGCCAGCGTGCACCGACAGCCAAATACAACAGACACGTGTACGTTCACTCACACTGGCAGAAACACCGCGCGTCCAGCACACGCAGTACTTTCAGAGCCTTCAAGGAGATCAAGTGTTTGCTCACAGGAACAAGTACACACATACACATCTCAGCATTATAGCCAATGCTCGTGCGCACACAGCCCACTTGATGCCTTTCGTGACTGGATGTCAGACACTTAAGTAAGTTGAAGAATGTGTTGGTGGATTCTGGAGGAGGTGATTCTTAGATGACTCAACCGGAGATAGATTTTTAAATGATGCGTTACTGATACACAGATTAAGTGATAGTGTCTGTTGTTCATTTGCAAAAGCACAGCAGGCGCTGATGTGAACAAACACACTGTGAGGAACTTGGTTAATGGGTCGCTCTGTTCTGACAGCTTGTGGGCAGTGCAGGATGCTCAGATGTGGTGTTTTGTTATCACACACTTCTGAAAAGGCAAGTCATGTCCTGATAAGAGGAAATAGTGTGTGTGCGAAAAGCAAAATTAACTAAATGTAACTCAAAAATAGTGAAATCGAAGCTCATCTTTAACACAAACCATGAATACAAATAAATCTCCCAACTGAATACCTCTATTCCTCCGATTTTAATTTATCATCATGGTTTTCCTCTTTAATGTCCCTGAGGGGCAAAGTTGGGTCAGAGAAATTAAAACAATTACATTAATTGTAAATGAAAGACGAAGCTTTGGCTAGTCTCAATCAGCATGACCAAGTGAAAGTTCTGAATTTATTACCTGAGACAGGGAGATTATGTTTCCACTGGTTCCATTTGTTTACTGGTTGGTTTGTCAGTGGGATTACACAAAAACTGCAGAACCAATTTCCACAAAACTTGGATGAAGGATTTGTCTTGACGCAGAATAGACCCCATTAAACTTTGGCTTTAGCTGGAAATGATCTGCAATCACCATCTTTTCCCATAAATGTGGCCATTACACTCTATTAGTCGTGCTAACTTTGCACTCGGCACCTCGGTTATAGAGTAGGATCTTCTGCAGCTTTCAGTTGAATCATTTTAAATGAGCTGACTGAAAATAAACACACAAAGTCGTCCGTGAGATGACCATTATAGGGATCTAGATCTGGGACAGTGAGCCAGCTTATTCTCTTAGTCATCATTATAAAGTCAGATCATGGTGGGGTCAGATAAAATGCTGAATAACTGCTGGTGGGTCACACATATGATGCTCTCTCACATTAAGTTGCTTTATGTCTTAATCTCTTACCACACAAAGAGCAGTGACGGTCCAAAGTATGCATGACCATTACAGTAGCATCAGCAGAATACAGCACGTCCTGTACATGCTACAGAATAGAGAGCTATACAAATTAGATACATATCTCTCTACATGAATACACTCAGTATGCATGTATCCTGTTTGGCATGCAGCAGATTGCAGCCATGGATGACAGTTCAAAACAACAAGCTATCAGATGTTAACTCTGACTCTTTGTGGAGACTTTTGTGGCTGAAATGCTCCACAAACCACAGGTCAAATCATCAGTGGCCATAGACCGTCAGCCGCTTTGACTTCTTCTGCTTATGATCGCTAGAAAATACAAACCAAGCCCTTCTTTCAATGTGTTTTGCATTACTTCAGTGAACTGTGCTGTGACAGGATGTGTGTTGTTTTTAGAATTAGATTCAAATTCAGGATGCTAAATGCTCTGACCTGTGTTTAGCTGCGCACTTCACCTGCAAATGTCTTCACTTATCTGTTGACATTATGAAGGTGCTTCGCTGTTTCGTTCAGGTAGCCTGCTTTGATAATCAATGAAGTGTTACACCCAGTTCAAGTGACTGACCTGCCAATCTGTTTAGAGAAATCAGTGACTGGTCGAGAAGAAGAAGAAGAAGAAGAAGAAGACCGATCACAGACCTATTCCCTCATTAGCAAAATAAATCGGCTAATAAGGCATGACTGCACACAGACGCATTAACCACAGTGAGCTGCAGTTAGACATTAGTGAAGTCATAATAATTACACAGAAACCATTTAGAGCTCTCTCAAAGGTAAAAGAAACCCGCTGTGCTTATTGGCTCTGGTTGGATTTCACTGCAGCCCCCAGATCAGCCCAAAGGTTTAAGGGCATAATGTTCTTCAAGGTTACATCATGTTTTCCAGACTGCTGGTTTACAAGTGGGTCAAGATGTTGATCCGTTATCCTTGGTGGGAAAATAACAAGTCACATAGTATAAAGCAAAATGTTCGATACAAAAATTCCCTTGATCCACAAGGTCTCAGTCAATACTTGCAAACATAACGGATTTTCTCTCAAACCAAGAGGCCACAGAGCTTTGATTTCTCTTGTAAGTTTTAAAAAAGCCTCTTCACTGAAAATATTCTACTTTATTTTAATACCCAAAAGTTTAATTTGAAAGTAATGTTAATTAACATTTAGAGCATCATGAACCACTTTCAGCATAGCTAATGTCACACTCGCCATTCTTTTTTATCTAAGTGGTTTTTAATTATACTTTTAAATCATTAAAAATAGAATACAGTGAGCCCTACTTAAATCTGACAATAATAAAGCACAAAGCAGGTGTTCCTGACCAAGGGTTGAGAAATTACACAGAAAAAAAAACAACTTCTGGGGTAATTCATCATCACCCCAGATGACTTTAAACAAGATCTGAATTGTATTCAGTGAACTTTATGGCAGCCTCAGCAGCTGGTGCAGGAGGCTCCTGGCTTCTGAACCATTCCATTGATAATAAGAATACTATCAAAGGGGAAACTTAAACAGGCCACATGTCTCACACAGTGGCATGAGACTGTTCACTGTTCTTCATTTACAGAATGCAAACGCTATAGAAATCATGCAGGTTGGGCTGAACCCGCTCCTCCTTCCCAAACATAATACTCCAGCTCTGACAGACTAAAACTAATGACACTTCTGCTTGAGCTGTAGAGTCCAAATTTCCAGGTTTGTCACTAGGATGTGCCTCTCTAATGGCTGACAAAGTGTAAATACCAGTGGTACCACTTAATTATCTAAAACACCCCGTGATCAATAACCTATCCAGGCTGCTAAAGAGGAACAATCAGTGCTTCCTCTATTCACATCCTGTGTTGTTGGGTAATGGCCTCCTGAAGTCAAATACTTGTAATTACGTCATGGTCATGTTATTTCACAGGCTAATCGCCAGAATAAATGGTGGCAGGGTGCATTTCTGCAAACCACAGATATGTTGAAACTTTATATTTATGTATATTTGCAACTCAATAGTTCTTTAGGTTCAACTTCCTATATTATGTTACGACAACACTTTGGTTGTGATCCAGTTAGATATGGGTACAAAAACCATATTGGAAGAATTAAAATACCTGTTTTGGTAGTTAGTCTTGACATCTCGTCAAAAATATCTGTTTTTCATCACCACAAACACAGCTAGAAATTGTCCCGAGGTCTCCTGAAAAATATCTGAAAAAATCTAAACTCTAGAATTGTGGTCATTGGATCGGCAGCTGTCTTGCCTGTAACTCCACCACCATCCCCTCCACCTCCAGATAAGTCATTTGAATCATAAACATGTAATGGGAACATGACATGACACATTTTATAGAAATGTCAGTATGGTTCGTGAACGTACCTGTGATTGAACTGCCTACATTTTAATCCTGGCGACTCAGCTGCATTTCCTGACTAAACAGTTGATGAAGATTGAACGACTGCTCCATCAAAAAGGCAATCTGAACACTCAGAGATGTGGAATACTGAACGATAGACCAGTTTCGTCTTTTCTAATTCAGGACAAGGAGTCTGCTTTTTTTTTTTTTTTTTTTTTTTTTATTGCTGCCTCTGAAGAAAGAGTCTTTTCAAAATGAGAAATGAAAGTCTTGGGGGGCTGGTATGACAGATCCTTTCTTGTGAATGAAGACTTTAAAAACCAGCTGCACAGTCAAGGTGATGTTCTAGCTCATGTCCTTGTAAAGAGGTGTGGCAGACTGTGGAAGACGACATGAAGTTCATTTAAGTTTCACTGTAGCATTTGACATTATTTCAGTCTGTTGAAAGCAGAAGCGCTTCAACGGGCGACAACAGACTCCAACTCAAATTAAAACAAGGCACGCTAATTACCACTCGCAGTGTTGATCAGGATCATAGAACATTCTGACTCCTGGAGGTAATTTTTACAGGACGAGACGGTAAAAATGGACTTGATGGTCGTGCCTCTCCAAGCTCTGGTGAATCTAACCAGTCCACGTTAGATTGTAATGAATCGCTGTCATTTCTGCCATCTGGTGTCTCGGTGGACTTTAAACTGAAGGTTCAGGTAGAACTCAAAATAGCCATCGCACAGTTTCCAACAGATGGGAGTTGTGACATGTGAACAGTGAATTGATGAAAAAAGAATCACGAGCATACAACCACACTCAAGGGAAATCTCATCAGCGGTCGTGCAATTACATTTACCATCATACTGTATATAGCCACTGTAGAAAGCCCGAAAGTTACCAAAGTACTGAATGTCATCGTCTCCCATCGGACTCACGTCGCCTGTCCTGTCTTTGCTCTAATTTCTCTGGAGGGGAAAAAAACAACCTTTTTTAATAATTTTTAACTCTAAACTTCTTCTACACAATCAATTATGGGGTCCCACATGTAAGACATTTAACATGAGTCATCTCACAAGAGAAGCATGTTTACTGGTAAACATATGAGAAGTACTAAGGCAGCAATGTCAGCGCTGTTTTACTCAACAACTGATGTTGATTCTTGGTTCTTGATGACAAAGAATGTAGAAATGTTTTAAACACTATGATTGAATGTTTTGGTAAGATATCTGAATTTGACGGTATGAGAGTGTATGAGATACAGGAGGAGGAATTTCAAAACTAAAAAGGTTTTTTGAAGGTTTTCTTTTGTCAGTAAATCAAAAGATAAGATTTGGTTCATGACGGCACACCAACAGAACAAGACATTTGAGGATGTCATCTTTTTTCCCAGTTTGTAGACTTCAGGATACCTCAGCTTCAGAACGTTGAGCACAAATATGTAAAAAGAACAAGAATTATTAAAACGTGCTTCAACTCATGACTAAGTGAAGTAAAGGCAATAACCAGTTTCAGCACACAGACCTCCGTGGCACAACTTATTTTTAATACATTTAAATGATGGTTTAAACTTGACTCGTTGTTAAAGCTGCAACAATTAGGTGATTAATCTATTAGCCGTGGAGCAACAATTAATCACCAACTATTGTGATCAATCGATTAATCCCCTCTATTTTTCATGCAAACAAATCTAAACATTTGCTTGGTCAGTCTCCTTAAATGTCAGAATTAGCTTCTTGTCTTTGGGTTTGATTATTGGTTAGACCAAACAAGCAATTTGAAAACATCACATTGAACTTGTGATGAGCTTTTTTTTTTGCATTTGTTTGCTAGTGTCAGAATAAAGTAATCTAATAATCACCGGTTCCAGTCTTACTGGTTATCCATATAGCTTGTTAGCTAGCTCTGACTGACAATAGTCCCAAAATGTAGAGAATATTTATTTTAATTATTTGATCTCTTGTAAATGATGACAAAACAACCACCATGCAACAGTAGTATTAAAATGGATTAAACACGTTGCTGTAGAGTTAAAGCATTGCTGTAAATGTCCCAGGTTTACTTCATTTTGCTCATAGCACCAGTAAATAGCTGCTAACACTGTTAGCAAGTAAACAAAAATAAAATAAAATGTTGTTTGAACTTCTGGATACTGCAATGCATAAAACACAATGCTCATACATATTGTATGCATGTTGCCATTTTGTCTCTTCTGTGTTTCAGTCACTGCATGTTATAAAGAAATATGATTCTCGTCTGCTCGCTGTTTTCACCATAAATCATCTTCCTGACAATATTTTTGGTCTTGTGATGGATGTTTGTTTGTAAATATTTGATTCTGTATGGGCGCTAAATATACATGTTTGTGTGTGTGTGTGTGTGTTCCCGTCTGTGCTTGTGTATGTGCCTTTCCGTGTGTGCTTGTTTGTGTGTATGTGTTCATACAACTACAGGAAGTTGGCAAAGAAGCAGAAGGAGACTGCCAGCAGCTCCACCCAGCAGAGGGAGATGGGTCCGGTCACCACGGCCGATAAGAGCACCACCAAAGTCAGCACCCTGCACAAAGACGACCCGTTCTCCACCTCCAACCAGGACCTCAACGGATTCAGTGAGTGGAAACCCTCTTCAGTTCTAGCTTGAATGTGCATCCAAATGTATCAACTGGCACCATCAAGTAGGCTTTAAATTCTTTGATTGCAGCTACTTCGGCATGAATATTTGTGATTCTGTGACAACAAACAGAAAATCTTTGGGTTGTAGACAAAACAAGACATTTTAGAGGGTCATCTTAGGCTTTGGAAATGTGTAGACAGAACAACTTGTGGATTAATCGAGAAAATAACTGACAGCTTTGTCGACAGTGAAGATAATCATTAGTTACAGTCCAAGTATAAACACATAACAAAGGTAGAACATCCGAGTAAAATAATGTTGTGTTGTTACGGTAGAATCATTTGAAAACAAAGAAGATGAAGAAATAGTTTTATATTACTAATTAAGCTGCAAGTTAACTTTTGTCACACAAGGTAAAGTTTTCTTTTGTCCTTGTCTCTACTGGAAAAGACACACATACTTGTGTCTCTGTGCCATTAATCATTTTGTCAGACTCATTTATTCAAAGACTGGACATCTCATTTTTATAATAAAACTCCCCATATGTTCCTTTTAAACCAATATCAGCAGTGTGTTGTACTGCTCCACTAGCCTCCAATCTTACTTAGTGCAGTTGTAATCAGTTTCGGCTCTCTTCCCTTAAACTCCTCTGTGAAGCCTCGCGTGCTTATTGCGCCGGATGGTTCATGTATGCATCCGTGTGTAATAAACTTATGAGAGTCATTCTGCTTGCGTGGCCATGTGGGTGCATATTTCCACCTCTTTGTAAAATGATGTGTGTGTATGTGTCCAGGGTAATTAGACAGGGCCTCTCAGAAGGGCACTTTTCTCTTGAAAATGTCAGGCTGGCCTTTCGGGAGTGCTCGGCCATTGAAAGCCAGGGGTGCCGGAGAGGGACTAAGTAGCAAGCTAATGCCTGCTATAATTGCCTGCACTCTCCCTCTAACTGCCCATGCTGCAATTCTGACATACAATAATGTTTTTGCATTGAAAACACTTAGAAAGGAACCGCTTTAATCTTGCCCTTGGACGGACGATGAAGCTGTGGTATTTAAAAAAACTTTTGAGATTTTCTTTGCTGTCAAATATTCTTGACCGTTGGGCGTTTGCAACATGTCGGAAAAAAGGAGTTTACTGTCTTTAAGGAGGTATTTCACAACAGGGAAGACCGCCCTCACATGCAACACAGTATTTAAAACTGAAGCTACATGACCAAAAAGACTGAGAAAACGTGCAACAACGTGAATGCTGATCAGCGACGTGCTGTGAGTGGGCAGGGCTTGTTTTTGGCTCATCGTCTGTTTTGAAACAGGAAATAGGCGAAGAAATAGGCAGTGTAGTATCAGAGTCTTGGTTTATAGTTCATGAGCATTGCCTAGTTTTGACAGTTTGTTTGGAGTTTGATGAAATGCCCCCTTGATCAAATAGAGGGGTGTTTCTTCTCTTTCCATCTGACTTCGGTGTCAATGGATACAGGCATACAACAGTGTGAAAGGGTTGGGGTTAGGGCCCAATCCAAAGCTGGTTGAAAAAATTTCCATTTTAAAATTTAAGTATTAACCTGTCTTTTCTTCCAGTTAGTCTTTGGTGTTGCAGACTTAAGAAAAGAAGTAAATGACTGTCCTCTTTTTTTTTTGGCTTCCAGGCAGAGCTGACTGGACCTTGCTTGGGGCCAAAAATAAGGTTTTGGCTTTTAAATTAGTGTTTTAATTACTTTTTGGGAAAACGCGAAGTGACATTTAGACTTTTAAAAAGGCATCGAACTTCCCTCCTGTTTTAGTCTGTGCCGGATGAGTAAATATGTAAGTATGTGTTGGTACTTAGGCCACAGAATCCAGAGGGACACTGCTCTATTTTGACAGCTTGTGCAGAGTCTGTGAACAGACTATGATACTTTGTATTTTACATTCATGGCTATTAACTTGATGCCACAGCGTAGTCTATCCCTTGCTGTCTCTCTATCACAGTTGGTGTCTATCTTATCACATGAATATTTGAAAAAAGAAGCAAAGCACACACACACACACACACACACACACACACACACACACACACACACACACACAGTCAACGATCCAGGCTCAGTACTAATGAGACAGAGAAAAACGCTGACGCAAGGTAGGGGACCCAATAATATTTCCGTGGATGGACCCTCGCAGAGCAAATAACCTTTTTGTGTTATTGCATTCTCACCCAGTCAACAGTTATCTTCACAGGACATTGCTGTCAAAGCAGATTTCTTATGGTATGCAGGTGCACTCCTCACTGTATTAAAGTTGGGCTTCTTTTTGCACCGCATTAGCATACAGTGCCTGTACGCATGAGACGAGAGGGATTTTATCACAGAGGAGGAGAAAATATGTTGTGTTTGGAGGTGTGAGGAGAGGAGAGAGAGGAGAGGAGAGAGAGGAGAGGGGGAAGACAGGGAGGACGACAGATAGAGGGGGAGAAGATAAACATTTAAATCATTCGCTGTTGGGAAATTGGGCTTTTGTACCAGAAAACAATGGAGTAAATAGAATATGATTAAGAATTAGACGTGAGGGGCTGCTACATGGATAATTTTCACATCAGGCAATTATCACCACATTCATTTTTAAGAAATTAGTGAAATTACACAAAAATGAGCTGGATGAGGTCTGTGTCAGGCATCATACTGACATTTGTTTTGACATTTTATTTGATCCGAAACCTCCTAAGTTGTTTTATGTGAAGTATCTGTGAAGTACTTGGCTGCTGAAAATGGCCAGAAGAAGAACAAGTAGTGCTAAAAAAAATTTTTTTTTAAAATGAATGCATGTGGGCCATGACACAAAAGTTTGGCCTGCTATCACAGGCCTTTGTTCACAATGGCTGCTTTCTTATCACTTTCATGTGACAGGGACAAAGATGGGTAATTTCAGTGTGACATCAGCCACCATTATCAATACTGGAAGATGCTGTAAGTGGCCACTTTCATAGACCGCTTAGTGATGTATTTACACCAAGGAGTGATGTATAGCGTTGGGAGGCTTTTCAACATCTACATTTTTCAATATCTAGCTAGGATGTGTCTCAAACACCTCCCATTATTCTAAATGTTTTGTATTATTTGTGGATCGCTCTGCACTCTGTATGTCTTTTACACGAGCTTGTTGACCCACTAAGGTGAAACAGAGCAAAATGGCAGCAGAGTTTGAGGAACAAATACTCCAAATGAGACAGAAAAAAAGTGGATAGCTGGATAACTAATGGTTAAAAAGCGGTAGGAAAGTAGAGCTGAAGAGGTGAGTTAAGAAGGATGCGAAGGAATAAAAGAGTTACGGAAAGAACAGGGTAGAAGAGGGGAGGCGTTTCATGTCATCTGCTCAGTGAGTATGAAGGGAGGTGAAGGAGCTTCGAACACCGTGTGAATGCATGCAAAAATACTGGGTACTAATTAGCTGCTGAAAGCCTATAGACAAATGACAATTACTTTTAGGTGAACACACATACACACACACACACACACACACACACACACACACACACACACACACACACACACACACACACACACACACACACACCAACAAACTGTAGGTCCTGCAGATAAATGTGTGTAGGCTAGCTGTGATATCTGCTGTGGATTATTGAACGGGATGCAGCAGCATATAATATGTCACAGTCAGCCTGCCAGAGATCCCCCTAGGTTTTATCTTATTGTGTGTGTGTTTCTGTGTGTGCGCGCCGTTGTCTATCCTACATATCATTTATTAATAGCCCCCAGCAGTCTGTGTGTGTGTATGTGTGTGTGGAAGATAGTGTATCTGCATGGCCTGCATAGCCATCAGTCACTGTTAAAGAGAGACGGGATGGTGAATCATATTTCTGAGCCGTGATACTGTATATCAGCTCAGCTCTGCTCTGTTTTCCATTTTGTTCTGTGGACTTTCTCCCCACAGTTGCCTTTTCGAACTGACTATAGCAATTTGATCACTCACACTGACGGATCTGAGTGTAGCAGGGAAGCCAGCTTCTTTAAAGGGGCTCAGTGGAACTCCTGTGCCGGAAGCCCTGTTGGTAGTTTACGTTAGCCGACTCCATTTCTACTCTTATGTTAGCTACCGTTGTTCTCTGTTAGTGGAGAGGAGAGCGGTACAGAGGTGAGCCGCTCAGCGACGTGCATTAGGTGACACGGAAAACTGTCGCGTGGTGGGACGATTGCATCAAACCCCTGTTATAGTTTCATCTATATGATGATAGCCTGATATTTCAGAGTGTGATGATAAATGCTTATTTTTCATCCTGTTCCTCCACTTTGTATCAGGCTGTGTTCCCCACCTTTGGGTAAACCCATTTCGGTTGCAACACCATTCTTCATACAAGCCACAGAAATCATGTAACCGTATCTATTGATCAACATTTAAAGTAGTCATATTTGAGTGGACGCTCATCGAGACGGAACCACTTTTATGCTTCAAAATCCAATATATGTAGCTTTGATGGTGCCATTAGTGTTATTGGATTGCTCGTGCCGTTGAATATGGAGTATTGATCGTCCTTTGTTATGCTTTCATTGTTAATTGTGTCCTGTGATGATTGATTTTTGTTTTTTTTATACATGAGTTCACTGACCCACCTCTTCTCTCTCCTTTGGCTTCTCCCTCTTGTCCTTCACCTGATTCGTACTTACTTTCTGTCTCCACTGTCCTCGACGTTTTATTGTGTTTTACTCCCCTGTTCCCCCGTCTCCTCCTCATCTTCTGCATCCTCCTCTTGTTTTCCCCTCTCACATCCTCTATTCTCATCTCGCCTCTGTTATTGTCACTCTCTCCTCTCTCCCCCTTACCTCCCTATCCTGTCCCACACCTACTTTTTCACCTCATCTCCCCCTTTCCCTTCCTCCTTGTTCTTCCTATTTTCACATTCTTTCCCCCCGTTTTCCTCTTGTTTCCACGTCCTATCATTCACCTTCCTTTCACCTCACCTCCCTTCTGTCTCCCCCCCAGCCTCCCCCTCTCCCTGCTCTTTCTCTGTGCAGGGAAGCAAGACACTGCAGAGCAAATCCCTGCTGAATTCCTACTACTCAGGTACACACTTGTATACACACAGACGCACGCATATGTACACACATAATCTTTAAAGATGCTTTAGGCAATGATTCGATGGCTGTAGAAGCTGTGGAGCTGCCTGCGGCTGCAACTGCAACTGGACAAACTATCCCTGTAAATTACACAGTGAAGAAAACCCACTACAGCTCCTTAATGCTTTTACCAATACTGAGACCACAGTGGCTGTTATATTGCATGTTAGCACTTCTAGTGCTGTTATAATGGTCCTTAGCTCTCGGCTAACCCCTCTTCTGTTAGAGAGCTGTACAGATGAAAACAAATCATGAACAAGAAAACAGCAAAACCTGCAGACCTTCATCTTTTTGTTTCTCAATCATAAAAACTGGTCGATACTATAATAGATTTTTTAATTCCATGCATCAGCAAAAGGACAGACAATATATAGCCAATATTTGGCTCAATCCCATTTCTCATTTGTACCCCTACACATTGTTTTCAATCGCTTCTCCAGAAAAGCAAACCAGTAGCTTCTGTTTTATGCTTGTTATAAAAACAAGGACCATAATGCATGGAAACATCCAAGAGTTCTCATAACCCTCAGTGTCTTCACCCTTCTCCTGTATCCTACAAAGAATCGGGACACCCTACCATTTGGTGTGAACATGCAAAATAGGGGGTTAAAGGGGTGCACAGAGACTGAGCTTTTGACTGTTACATGTTGTTTTTATTGACCAAACTTTGTGCTTCCTTTTGCGTGTCACGTTACATGTGCAGTGTCCAAAGAACCAGTTCCAGCCACGACTTCTATAGGTGAGTCAAAACTATCTCAACTTGAGCCTTCTCTCAAGCTTCAATTGAGAAGAAAAAGCTGTGGTTTGTTAAAGCGTGTGTGTGTGTGTGTGTGTGTGTGTGTGTGTGTGTGTGTGTGTGTGTGTGTGTGTGTGTGTGTGTGTGTGTGTGTGTGTGTGTGTGTGTGTGTGTGTGCTTGTGTGTGCGTGTACATGCGTGAGAAACAAGTAAAAGTTAACGAAAAGGCAACAAAGTCCAAGACACACGTGGAAGGCAGTATACTTCATGTGCAATCACACACACGCACATACACACAGTTTACACATGAGGTAAAATGAAATGTCAAAACCATTTTCCACTACCTTCTTTTTGCCTCTTTCTCTTCATTTTTCCTCCCTCCCTCCTCTTCTGTTGGCCAGATTGACCAATTCTTTGCCAAGGAGATTGGCTCTCACCCCTGCCAAAGTGCGATGTGTGTGTGTGTGTGTGTGTGTGTGTGTGTGTGTGTGTGTGTGTGTGTGTGTGTGTGTGTGTGTGTGTGTGTGTGTGTGTGTGTGTGTGTGTGTGTGTATGTGTCTGTGTCTGTGTGTGTGTTTGTGTGCGTGCGTGCGTGTGTGTGTGCGTGTGTGTGAGAAAGGCCATATTTGCACCAGTAGACTAGTTCACACACATGCACAAGCACACACACACACACGTAGAAGCATAAGTGCTGTAGTGACATTTGTCGGCCTCTCTCCCTTTACGGGAGTGTTTCTGTTTTATGTGATAATACTTATCAGCCAGCTGCCACCTCGTCATCTTCCTGCCACACCTCTTCTCATCTATCCTCCTCTGTTTCACTCCTGTCTTCATCCCACCTGGCCATTCTTTTTTCCCCCTCTTCCTGTCACCATGTCTACTGTCGCATCATCCCCCTCTACCTCCTTTCCCTCTTGGTGCCTTCTGGACTCTTCCTCCAGTTCAGAGTCTAGGTTAGCAAGAGAGTGGAAACTGAGGGATGGATAAAGAAGGAGCTGGAGGAAGGGAGAAAAATAAACAAGTTTAAGAAGAAAGTGAGAGAGAATATTTACCAGGTCCGTAACAGCACATTTCAGTATGTGTTAGTTTGTTTTCTTTTTTAATCCCATCTGAGATGTACTGCTGATACATTTAAGATGCTTTTATCCTACTTAAAACACTTGTTGAATATAAAATGACACAAGCGTGACAGAACTGAACATCATCAGATAAATTCTGATTCTCTGGGCAGACATTTCTAAAAAGAAACATCACTTATTGGTTTCCTCTCTAAAAATGCCCATGAATTTTTAAGAATAAACAAAGTAGCCTCTGTTTGGCCTCAAGGCAAGAAAACAAGTGTTGATAGACAACAACAACATACAGATTAAATGTACTGATAACTTGCAGCAGAAAGACTGAAAGCGCACACACAGTATTGCTACAAGAATGGAATACTGTCAAAATAATTTCTGTCTGATCTGAAAAGCTTCATTAGTTCCTACACTTTAACACTTAACACTCCCATCCAGTCCATTTCTTCATTTTATATGCGTTTGGCCTCAAAGGGTGGCTCAATTCAACTCCTTAATAGACGAATAGAAAACATTTCAATTTTTAAAGTAAGAATCCAACATTTAGACACGTTCCAGTACCTTTCAGGCTTTTGAAAAGGGATAATGGTACCGGGAGCCTGAATGGTCCCGGTGAGAGCCGTTTTATAATAGCTTGGAGAGCCAGAGAGAGCCGGGAGAGAGGTGCAGACCGAGAGAGAGAGGGGAGAAAGTTATTAAGACGACAGTGAAAGAGACATACAGATTGAGGGATCAAAGACAGGGAGAAGGAGCTCGGGTAAATCCAGCATGCAATGCAGAGTGGGGTTTAGCATGTGTGTCTGTGTGTGTGTCTGTGTGTGTGTCTGTGTGTCTGTGTGTCTGTGTGTGTGTGTGTGTGTGTGTTTCTTTTTGCACCAGCTATATAGCCTTCTCCGTAGCTCAGGTGTTTGCACAGCTATGGAAATGGGATTTTAGACACACACACACACACATAGACTCGCTCTCACAAAATCCTGCATACATAAGCGGCCATAGAGAACCAAATGCTTACCCACATAGTGTAGCATGTAAAAGTATACAAATATATGCATGAGGAGACAAGGACATATCCGCAAAGTTGCAAGTATGCACACAAATCCACGCGCACACACGCCCAGCGCAGTGTTTCCATTGATGCGACATAAATCCACTGGATCAGTGGAAAGCCACCGCAGCGTAGCGTGCATTTCATGTGCAAACACGTTTTCCTCTAAAAATCAATTTCCCAGACACTGATGTATGTTAAAAGGTTACGCAACGCCGTTCTCTGTCAGTTCACAAAGCAAGCGTCAGCCTTTTGTGCCCAGCCAAGGACAGCCGCTCGCTGCTGGTGGAGCAGAAGTCCTGGTTTTTTTTCCCATGGATTAGAAGCTTTTAGTGGTTAATAAGGTGCACACATTCGAACGAAGACAATAATACAAACACAGACGCAGGCATACAAAGGCGTCGCGTGAACCTAGAGGAAAATTGAAGAACTCGGTGTGAAACTGAAACCCTCTCTTTCTCTTGCACATTCTTGTTGCAATACAATACAGTATTCGAATTGGGCAGATTAGAACGAGATGGATGGATTGTAAAGAAAAACAGCTGTGATTAAGACAGAATTTTTGCAGGCAGCAAGACTAAATATCAGAACCACCAATTCTCTCGATTTGTTGCTGATTTATGGACAACTTGCAGAGTTTGCAGTCACACACCAACAATATCTTCCCATCCCTCCTGATATAAATTCCAGAGAAAACATATGCTTGCATTTAGACTTAATGAATCCCATCCCAATGTAGCTGCATTTACGAGGCTTGTCAGCACAGGCAACTCCTCCCTAGTGTTTCTCGTTAACAGAAAGTGCAACCAAGGAACTGCAATTGGAGCCAGGTCCCTCAAGTTAAAACAGCTAAGACGAGTTAGATGTTTCAGAGAAGACCACTAAGCCAATCAGCAATTGTGGATGTACTTATTTTGTATACAGATTACAAAACTATTTGCTCTTTTTTTGGAAACTCAAAAAAGCTAAAGGCTGAATTTACAGAAAGAGTAGTGAAGGAAGGTTCAGCATAAAAATAAAAAGATTGAATGCCTGCTGGCAGAGCTTGGTGATGTGACATTTTACTTTATTAATGTGTCTTTTGGTGGCTATTTAAAGATGCACTGCACTTAAAACACTGCAGCAACAACTGTGCTACTGTACAGTGGAAGTGGAAGATGGTCCTGAGTCGCCTCCTCTGTGGAGAGCCCATAATTTCTATCCATGGCCCTGCTTGTATTGGAAGTAGTTTTTCCATGGCATGACTGAGGGGCAATTATTTTCCCCAGTCTAGTTCGGCTTAGCATTAGGCTGCATGTAAGGTGATTATGGCTAATGGTAGTCATTTTGTTTGGCCATAATGTGGCAGTGCTGGGTAATTGAAGGTGAGAGCAGGGTTGAGAGATAGTAATTTTTAACCTTTAGTGCTCAGGGAAGATTGAGCCTCTGTGCTCTGCTGCGACCGCGTCTTCACTGCCTGCTTACAAAGCCTGTATTTACATCTAGTGGTGTCCAGTCATTCGCCCTTTGAAAAGTCTTTTTTAGTCTGTATGCCACTTAGTCTGTCAATCTTATACAGTCCTGCCCCTCTTCATGTGTGTCCTCCATCATCATATATAGCTACAGATAAATATCCATAAAGCTATAAAGGTAGAGGCCTGTCGGTCTTTATAAAGTCCAGACGGACAACTCAAATTGTTCAGATAAAAACGTGATAACTTGTTGTTGTTGTTGTGACACTGCTGTGCCTGTGATCCGGGTAGTTTTAGGGACATAAACCACTTTGGGTTTCCACAAAGAAATGATCATGTTTTGGAACCTTGAGAATATCCAGAAGCTTACAAATGTTGTAACACAGTCTCTCAAGCTGTGGTCGCTCACCTGAAAGTTCACCACCATCTCCTTTGCATCCTGTCAGGTCATAAACATGCGATGGGAAAGTATTACCACACATTTGTGGGAATGTTGATAAGATGCGTAGCCTATGAAGCAAATGTGAAGTTGTAAGTTGTTTGCAGAAATGTTCACTGACAAAATTGTATCCTTGCGCTTGAACTGGTCAAATACTTTACTTGACAGCTCTAATGAGTGGTGGAACAGGCTCTTAGTACCGATATGTAAAAAAGTGTGTAAGGAAGCAGAACTACAGCTTGTTAGTGTAGAACTGTTTAGACTAAACAAACAGAATCAGGTGTACACAAAGCTTTGTAAATCTGCTGGAAAGAACAGGTAAATATATTTCTGTCCGTCTTCCGTCTGGCCTCGGCTGTATGGAACAGTAAGTGTGAAAGCTGGATGATTATAAGAAATAATTACGGTCGTGTTCTATTTGTGTGCTCACAGCTGCATAGCAGACATTTCTTTATATGAAAATAGTGCATATCGTGACTTTAATCCTTCACATTTTTGGTTAATTATCTTCATGCTGCAGTCACACATACCAACATACTGAGCCGCAGGAGGCAAACACTTCTTCCCTGCCCAGCGAGGATATGAAGTTAATCCTCCGTTCTTAGCAGAGAGAAATAGGGGAGGTTTTCTATCTGTCTGGAAGTCTCTCTGTCCACCAGTTTCTTTCTCTCTCTGGTCCTAACTTGCAAGATAAGACTCGATTTCTGTTTGAAAAAAGAAACTGTGAAGCAGATTCGTCTGTCTGCTGTGCAGCTGCTTGGTGGCTTCACAGATCACCGTGCAGGTAACTTTCACACACACTCCCACCTACACACACTTGCATATCTTTGTTCGACTCTGCCGCCTGCAAGTTCCAAAGGAAGTGGCCTCGTGCACACATCGCACATGCACGCAGACAGTCCTGCATGTACGCGGACACACACACACTCTGGGCTGGACTTTGTGAGTCAGTGTTTTTGTTCGTCGTGTCAGGAGAAGGGAAGTGAAATGAGGTATAACGCTGGGATACTGTCTAGACCAGTTGATCTCTGTGACCTGCAGTCCAGATATATATTCCGTTGCCTCACTGTCTCTTCCTCCACTGATCACTCCTGCTGCTCTTTTTTTCTCTGGCTTACTTTTATCTCCACTATCTTTTGTGTCTTTTGGCTTCTCAATATGAATTCAGTTTTCAAGTCATGGAAGTTGAATGAATAAGTACAGCTGGTCCACTTTTTTTTCTCCACAAACTCAATTTATGTTTCTGCCTCGTTCTGTCTTTTTTATATTTTCATTCTTTCTCGCTCATCCTTTTCATACTTTCCCTTTATTCGCAACATGTTCTCACTCTGAAGTTATCAAAAATGGCAGCTTGTCAGTGACCATACTATACTACTATCCATCCCTGTAGCATTAGTTTTGCGCGTTAATGGCTCCATAGGTAAGTTACCTACAATACATAGATAATGTTCAGTTAGACTTTCGAAATAAAGCTCCTGCAGCCCCTGATGGGCTCAAGGATCTTTTTTATTTCCTTTTTATTTCTCATTGTTTCGTCCACTTCTCCGGCTCCCATCCTCTTGGTCTGGCCTGTGGCTCAGCTGCACTTTTATTCTCCATCTTTTATGCTAGCAGCTCACTGTTCCACTACAGACTGTAATGTGTTTCAAATATCAGAGCGATTTTTCATCCATACCGAAGAGAATTCCACCAGCCAGGCTCTGCGGCAATAAAATGAAGCTGAGCCTGACCTTGTGCTTCAGAGAAGACGGGAGGAGGAAGAGAGAGCAAGACGGAGAGATGAACTTATACCTTACACCTTTCTAGCTTTTTTTTTTTTTTTTCAAAAAAAAA
>CAEMYA010000414.1:628624-654634 GCA_903131615.1 Diplodus sargus | reverse complement strand
TAACCTTTAATGTTGAAAGGTTTGCAGAGAATGTTATTTGCATTTTAAGACACCATGTAAATTCAGACTTTGCTGGTACAACAGATAGTTGTTGATGTTGTGAAGTCCACCTGTTGGAGTGATGTGCGTGTATTTTTGTAATGCACTCAGATGTTAAAGGAGGCAGATGTATGGTAATTACATTTGATATGAATAGTTTTTGCTAATGTGTTAAGTCTTTTGCATTGTTGTGTATTTACCCTCAAAGTACAGCAAAGTGGATTCTTTTGGCAATAACTGAATGCAGGTTATTTGTTCGTTACTTTTTTTTATCTAAGTATATAGATGATAATGGATATATTTTAATAGTGCGTAAAGTTTAGCACAATTTCAATTTCAGTCTCATGGTTCCAGATCTGATTCCTGCAAGTGTGTGCGTGTGTTCGCTGATGAATACTGCAGTGAATAAGAGCAGGGTCTGTGGAAGACGTCTTCCTCTGTGAGGGCAGACATCATGTTGTTACTGTAATGAAGTTATTTCTTTAGTGTGATTGGATTTAACAGTAATTGCCAGTTGCGGGTATCAATGATCTCAGTGAATTGTATTAAATTACGGAGGGGCTACAGAAAACCCTCACTTCTAATTGGTGGGCAGCTGTCAATTAAAATCTTAATCTATGATTATATCTTGAACTAAGTTCTCATCAACTGCTTATCTGTGTTATTTTTGTATATCTAGACATGATGATTTTATTTTATAAGGAAAGATACAATATACATGGACAAACTGAAACCGTTTTCTGATGAAAATATCAAAGTGTTTATGGCAGATGATAATTGGAAAACACCCGTCGCTAGAAAGGCTTTTATTGGAATAAGATTGGAACAATCAGATAAAAAGGAAGTAAAAGGGTGAAACAGGATGCAATAACGTTTGTGAATGGCATGCTAATGGTTCCACAATCCGGTTGGGTCGCATTGTGGTTGGGTTAGGCACAAAAAGTGCTTTCGGTTGCGTTCAGTCACACCACTTGCATTACTTAGGTTACGTGATTTACGTACATTAACTTGCTCATGTTACATAACTTAAAAACACATTAATCTCCACACTCGGTCTCACATGGGACGCAAATCCCAGTGTCCCGGGGGAAACTCCTGTTTGTGAGCCGTCTAACCAGCCTTACCATCTGCCGACTCGTTGGGATGAATGAGTACAACATAATCTGTGTTTGTTTGGATACTTGGGATGGGCGGAAATTGATAGTTTAAGCCTTAAATTGATATGGGTTTGTTATTTATATAGGTAAACAGTTTATAAAGAAGCAACAGAATAGAACTTCAGATCAATGAGGATTGACACATTTTACTTGGATCATACTTGGATATATCTGTTCCGGACGCTTGTTTCTGCCAATGCTCCACACTACTAACTCAGAGTTTTTGCTCTCTACCCTTCTGCACCTGAGGGCAAATATTACACTTGGGGGGTAACTTAAGCGTCAGGTTTTGATTTAAAAGCATTACATTGAAGAGCTAGATGTAAAAACCTGGTTGTAGCTGAATCTACCAGGATTCAGGGTACATAAAAAAGGACCCGCAAATATACAACATTAAACTGTATTTTAGGGTTGTTAAATACCTAAAACTGAATGCTTGTTCAAAGGTCCGAGTGGACATAATATTTGCATGAATAATGCAAAGTGAAGTGAAGGCTACATGGCTTCATAAGAACATGTTACCTGGAACTTTGCAGCATTTCTGTAAGCTGAATATAGAAACACAGGGGGACAGATGGGCACGCTGGCTGTGTGGAAGTGTCAAGAGTTAACACAGTGATACTCTGAGTCCAAGTCATCCATAACAGAGTCTTAATAAAGTCACACGGGGGGTGGAGGGAACTTTATATAGCACACTGCCAAGCATGAAGGACTGCATTAACATACACACTCACTGACAGCGTAAACGGCCTTCATACACTCTCACGCCCGCACACACGCACACACACACGCACACACACACACCAAAAACTCCCAACGCACTCTTCTCTCTCTCGATCAATGCCTCTCTCTTACACTGTCGAACACACACACTAGCCGCACACACTCTCCATATGTCTCTGTGTTGTGCACGCACACACGCACACACACTCACACACAGGCGCACACACACACACAACCCTTGTGACTGTGGGGTCAATAAATCTCCCCATTAGCATTGAGATGTCTTCATCATAGTCAGTGTTGTGGAGCTGCCGCTATGACTCCATTTCATGCCTGGCTTAATGCATATTTGACCTTGGTGGGACTTAAGGCACACGCACGCACAAACATGCACACACACACACACACACACACACCTACCTACGCTCAAAACCCCACATACTGAAAGGTAGGCATACAAATGCACCCACTCATATTAGTGCAGGAACGCACTCGCGCACACATTCATGTCAGTATGAAGTTAGTCATTTGCATTCAAACGCTCACCAAACACACACCTGTGACCTTGGAGACAGCTGCAAGGATCCCTGGAAATTTTTCAGAGTTTCAGAGACAAAGGACTTGTGTATGTATATGTGTGTGTGTGTGTGTGTGTGTGTGCGCGTGTGTGTGTGTGTGTGTGTGTGTGCGCGTGTGCGCGCGCAACCCCTGCATTTTCTGTGACCAGGTTTGCTGTATTTTTTGCGTGATTCTTGTAAAGATTGTTCCGGTATATCATGTTTTATAAGTGTGGGTGCCATGACCAGTCAATAAGCCAACTAAACCAAGATACCGTACAAACACATCATTCATTAATTATAATTAAAGGAGAAAGCAGAGGAGAGAATGTACTGAGAAAGAGAGAAAGCAATTAAGAAGTGGGAACAGAGGGAGGAGAAGGGATGTAAAAAGAAAAAGAGGTCAGGAAAGGCGAGCAAAGGCACAATGTCTCCCGCTGGTATTCATATATTTGAAAATGTCAGTGAGTTTGAAAAATGCTTTTGGGAGGTCAGGGAACAACAGGCAAGTTTACAGACAAGCAGCTTCAGCTCAGTTGGACTGTAAAGCAGCCGGTG
Source organism: Diplodus sargus (assembly GCA_903131615.1). Taxonomy (NCBI): domain Eukaryota; kingdom Metazoa; phylum Chordata; class Actinopteri; order Spariformes; family Sparidae; genus Diplodus; species Diplodus sargus. The sequence continues at coordinate 651,600 of CAEMYA010000414.1, read as the reverse complement.
CCCCTTTTTAGAGGAACAACATCAACCAAGCAAGGAACAAGTTATAGAAACAATGCAACTCAGCCCGTTCTACTTAATATTCTGTTCATGTAGGGCAAGTTTGCATCGGCAAACATGTAGGAAATTATTAATTATGCCAACCGGAAAATGTATTGTAGATGTTCACTGTTATTATTTACATTGTTTGCCTACAAAATTGGCTCTTGATCAATAATGTTTTTAGGGTTTCTCTTGTTTAAGCTTGGGTAAATATCCTTAATATTCTTGGTTGAAGTCAGTGTAGGCATGCAGCCGGTCTTTACTCAGCTCACCAACATCCATCCTGATCTCCACCTCATGATCTCTGCAGTATAAGGAGGGTCCCACTTCCTGGATTGACTCCAGGTGGCAGTTTTACTTCTTCTAAAATGTATTTTACAATCCCAGTTAGTAATAGGAGGCAGGGGAGCAAAGGAGAAGATGAAAATGGGTTTAAAATGATTTATGTGATGGGATGAAGTTGTTAACTGAACTGTTTTGGAGACACGGTGTGAAGGAGGAGAGTGACCTGGTTCTGTTTCAGTGAGCAGATAGTTTGTTTGTGTCCTGACCTCTCTTCATCTCTCCTTCCCACCCTAAACTCTCTCCTCCTGTCTTTCTTTCACCTTTCCCCTTCATCTGTCTCCCGTCCACCTCTCCTCTAAACTGTCCTCCTTTGTCTCACTGTATCCTCTCTCGACTCTGCCTCTTCTTCCTCCTCGCTGTCACCGTCTTCTTTCAGCCTCCATTTGTTCTCATCTGTTCTCTCTCTTGTCATCCACTCCCCTCCTTTCATCGCACATCTTCTCATTTGGTCTTTTACTCTTTCATCAGGTCCTCCTCTCACACAACAGTTGTCAGCTATTTTTAATCACAACGCGTAACACCAATTAGATCTCCTTGCCAGTTTTTTTTTTCATCCTGTCTTCCTTTCTCTTGCCCACACACACACACACACACACACACACACACACACACACACACACACACACACGGCCAAGTAGGCGCTGCAGAGTGACCCATGTGGCTGGCTCATTCTTCATTCGTTTAGGGAAGCCAGTGTTTAGATTGGCTTATGGAGAAGCCACTTTAGGCCACTAATGAATCCACAGCCATCATTAACATGCAAATAGCTCCATTAAGAAAACATAGAGTCATGCAGTTTTATATTACAAGCCCTTTTCCTTCTGAGACGCTCATATACACACTCGCACTTCAGAGTCCACGGGCCTGGCTGGCTGTCAGAAGCAATTTTACCACAGCGCCAAACATAATGGCATTTTACTTATTAACACCACAATGAGAAGATTGAAAGCTTTTAGATTTCACAACTGTCAGATGATATAAGCTCAAAGGGACTTCTTCCAACTTTGCTCCACATTCTTTTGATGCTCTTTTTTTAAATGTATCTCCTTTTTTAACTTTTGCCTTTATTTCCCAGGTTTCTCTCAGTTAGTATGTGTATACCAACCTGTTTTTGTAAGCACATCACATTCTGGATTTGCCCAACAGGGAGTTTTACTTGATTCCAAGATGATACAAAATTACTGAGAAGATAAGTAATAGAAATAGGTCTAAATAAACCCACAAATAGGTAATAATACATGGACCTTCCTCTTCACTCTTTCTTACGCTGAATGGATGCAGCACCTGTGTGTTGCCATCACCTTGTTTTCCAAGCTTCCTTCATAAAAACCTCAAAAACTTTCCTTATTTCATGCTCCTCTGGCGCAGTTGGTGACATGTGACATTCCTTCATCAGTCCCCGTGTCCCCAGAAACCTCCATCTATCCCTCCATCTGCCCTGACTAACAGAGCCCGTACACTCATCCAATCAATCTGTCCCATTCCTTAATTGGAGGAGAGATATTCTAATTAACTGTCCTAATGCCGTGCCCACCAATCAGAGCTCTGGGCATTAAGTGACTCGTTTAGCTCACCGCTTGTCATCAGCGGGCCAATCTTCTGTCACCTGGAGTGTGTCGATACAGTGCGCGTTACGTATTGAGTGTGCATGTGGGGGTGAATTTGGGGTTGGCATAGAGGAGTGGTATGTTGTCATGGTAAAATTCTCTTTCTCTCTCTCTCTCTCTCTCTCCATTTACAGACAGTAGCCAGCCGTCGCTCGCCCAGCCATCTCTGACCCTGCAGAGTTTTCCCTACGGAGGCTGTGAGTCCGTGGAGCTCTCCTACCAGAGCGGTATGTGCACACAACTTAGGAAGTTAGACACTTTGTTGAATGATGAGTCAGTCCGGCAGTAAGATAGTTAGTCAGTCAGGTCGTCAGTTAGCCTAGCAGCTAGTTGATTTGACCTCACACTGAAGACATCAAACATGGAACTGAAGTTGTGTTCTCATTTAGAAAAGTGTCAGCTGAAAGCAGTTCACCTTATCACAACTGACAGCCTGGATGAGAGAGCGTACCGAGTGTTTAGCTCTTGCTGCACAACCGTGTTTTCAAGTGCTCAAGCTATTTTCATGACATTAATTAAAAAGAAAGCAGCCGGGTGGGACTTCCCAGTTGCACCAGAGTGTTGAAGCTTGTATTTTAGGCTACAGAGGTCAAAAGTTCTCTCAGTTTGTTTCTGATTTCCCAAAGTGTAATCACATCAGGGTTCACAGCACAGCTTGATTACACGGAAGGTTTGTCACCTCAAACAGTTATTTCCTGCACAGCACAGAGTCTGTGAGCCAGTTTGATAATTAAATAATCAGACACACGAAGACAGTGATAAACTTACAAAGCCAGTTAGTCATTTAGACATTTATAAATGTACTTTGCAATATTAGTTACCCAGTTTATGGTTTAGCAGAGTTTCAATACTCACTGCATGAAGTCTGATTAGAATAATTTCAACCATCCTTCCTGCCATCTATCCACCCACTCTCCCTCCCACATACTTACTGCATCTACCCTCTTGTTTACATATTCATGTCTTTCTGTCTCTTTCTCTGTAAAATGTCTGTGTACCTGCAGGTCAGTTCCAGGCAGGACAGTTTCAGCCAGCTATTCGAGTCGCCGACCTCCTTCAGCACATCACCCAGATGAAATGTGGACAGGGCTATGGTTTCAAGGAGGAATATGAGGTAAATAGACACAAACACACAAACATCCACAAAGAGGCTTATAATGAGAACAACAGTAAAAGAGGCATCAATCTTTAGATTGACAACATTACAAGCAGCCATTAGTAAGAAGTTCAAATGTCTGCAGCTACAGCACCGAGATTATAGGTATAATAAAATGTTTGTGTGACCCCACAATGTATAAATATACGTGCAGAGTCAGACAGAGATGTGTGTCTTGACAGTATAAGTGTACGGGTATTGCAAAGCCCGGAGCTGGACTGGCATCATGTCTTGTTAAGTGCAAAATGGGATCTGCTTCAGCTGCCCCCCCGTGACCCTGAGCAGAAGTTAGCAGATTCACTGCACAGCTATGAAAAACTCAAGGAGATTTGTCTGGAAATGTATTTTAATTTCACCACAGTAAAAAAACAAAACGATTATTATAGCAAAAAGAGCAAATCTGACTCTGCCCTTGACTATTAAGAGATGATATGCTCATTTGCATTAAAGTGGCATTTGTGTGATGCATATTTAAGAATGAAAACCTGGAAGAATTTAGCTCTTTATGCAGAGGAATGTTTGAGTGTCCTTATGGAGCACATTTTATTAGATTTCCGTTGAAGATTCATTATATTATTTAAAATAAATAAATAATGTTCGCATCTCCAGAAGGATCGCGTTGTAATTAGATTCCTTTGTTTTCCAAGTATGGCATCCATATTTCCATACTTTTTTCTCTTGTCCCAGTCCCAGTTGTGCAGTGTGTGTTTGTGTGTGGTATGTATTTGTGTGTGAATCACAGAATTGTGCGATTGGATTTGGTTTAATGAGGAAAGACGACTCTTATCAATTATGAACACTTTACCTCATTAATATTGATGGTGACAAAACAAACAGGCTGACGCTTAAACAAACTTTCTGTCCTTTACTCTTTGTTCTCCTCTTACTTTGTTTTTGTTTATTTCTTGGTTTCTTTTTTTGTGTTTCTTTCATTGATACCATCACCAGTTTGATATCTTTTCTTACAAGTTTGTGCTTATCACTTTCATTTTCCTCTTCCTCCTTCTGCTCCCCCACTTCTCTTTGCTCTCTCTTCCTTTGCTCCACTTAAACCATATTCCAATCTTGTTTTCTTACTCTCTCCACCTTTTCCTGTTTCTGTTTAACTCCTGTGCATCCCATTCCTTGTTTTCAGTCTTCCTGTATTCTTGCCTCTGTCTGGCACCTCCTCCTTTCTCTTTTCACCTAAGCCCTTGATTTCTTTACTTCATCCTTCTCTCCCTTGGTTGGCTGACTGTTTGTTTAGAGCACCGTTTATCACAGAAAGACATTTTTACAATCATTCTTTGTCATGGGCACTCTACCATGGGATCATTTTCCTACCAAATCCTCATTTCTCGCTTTCTTTCATCCATCCCTGTACCGAACCCTCCGTCCTTCCTGTCTTCACTTTATTCTTCCTTCATTTGCTTTGTCTCTGCTGCCTAAAATGAATCTTTAAAAAGACACGAGGAGAGAGTCAGCTTCTTTCTATCTCAAGAATGAATATTTTCTATTACCAACTCTGCATGCGTGTTGAAAATTGTCCCTTCGTGATGCCGTATGTTATATTTTCATTTACTTCCTGTCATTTTGGTTTATACCCACTGATACGTTTCAGGGGAGAGCAAATGTGATTTATGCTCGCGCGTGTGTGTGTGTTTGAGAGAGAGAGAGAGAAAAAAAGCTTTATTAGTAGCACTGGTAGCTGTCAGCTGTCACTACCAGCTAATGGAGAAAGACATGCACTGGACACAATAACAAACACATAATACAATGTATTTATTCTCAAGCTCTATCATAAAAGTGTGTTTGTGTACCTGTCTAGAAATAGAAGCTTGTTTTTTTTTTCCCGGTCACGTTAGCATGCGATGCCTCTGTGATGTATTGTTTGCAAAGTTGTGTCAATCAGCATTTTGTATGTGTGTGTATGTGAGTGAGTGAGTATGTGTGTGTGTGTGTGTCTACCACCCCATCCCATATGGTGTCTTCTCGTCCGTGTGTGGTGTGACCTCCAGTGTTGAAGCCCATTAACCCCACTTACACTGACAGCAGCCACGCTGTCGCCGTGCTGCGCCCCACTGGGATTACACCTTTTGCTTTAAAGGGGAGTATTCTGTTTGAAGACTGGTCGGTCGATCTGGTTAACACTCATTCCTATTCACATCCTAACATTTGAAACACTGGAGGAAATGGTGCATCCAGATTATGTAAATTATTTTACATACACTGTATGACAGTGCCTCCATATATTAAAAAGCTCTAATTTTTAACAGCAATTATTTATTTTTTGTTTATTTTTTAAACTGAGAGTTTAAGGTTAAAGTAATAAGGTAAAGTATTCCACTGGTTCATCCGACCACTTAGCCATTCATACCTTGAGATTTTATGCCTCCGCTTGTGCCGATAGCTGAAGCCAGAGGCGCTATGTTTCGGGTTGTCCATCTGCCCGTCCACCTCATTCTTTTGAATGTGACCTCGTGGGAATTTCTTCAAATTTGGAAGAATTGTCCACTTGGACTCAAGGATGAACTGACTAGATTTGAGAGGTCAAATCACCTCACAAAACATATTTTTGTACATTTCTCATCAATTGATATAAGTATGACCAAAGAAATTGTCAAACATCTCTTGGGATATAATGATGAAGTTAAGATATTCAAAAGCTAAAAGGTCACCTTTGCTAGAAATTATTAACAGCAATTTGACTGGTGCATGGAGGCCTGTAACTGTGATGTGACATCACACATCAGAGTTTAATATAGTTATAAATAAAGGTTTGAAGGTTTGAACAGCATAAAAAGTGTTGTTGTCTTACTGGAAAACGTCTGATTCAGCTTATCGGCCGATATATACACACATTAGTTGCAGTGATTCTTCAAATGTGGATGTCAAACATTTTAGGGCAGACATGTTTAACAATAACTTTTATTATCAATGCAGTGAAACAGTAAACTTATCTGGAAATGTAATAATTACGAATGTCCCTAAGAATCCTTTTCTGCAATACAGTCTCTTAAAAGCAAGTTTTCATATCCCAGTTATTTGGACAACATGTGCGCTGATACCAGTATGTGGTGTCTGTGTGTGGTTTTCTCCTCCCCCGTCCACCCACCCTGCTGTATGTTTTTATATAGAATATTTCATAATCTCAAAAAGCAACAGATATCAGATGAGAGGAGTTTGATTAAGAGTGTCTTATTTTTGCAGGTTGAAAAAAGGGCAACCAACCCACACCTTATGTAAATGTGCACGCACTTACACACACACACAACACACACACTTCCATACGTGCATAACCCTCCTACGGACGCCTCCTACCTAAAAAAATTATCCCAAAACACCATTTTCGGCCTAGTTTTCACAAATGAATATATGCGATGGAGAAAATACACACATACAGTACACACACATACACACACACAAACAAACGGACTCATGAACACACACACACACACTCTCTCTCTCTCCCTCTCAGGGCCATATGCCACTTTAAAAGAATCCATTTTCTGCTTGACTGGGCGATAAGTTAAGGTGTCTGTTTCTGTCACAGTGCATTTGTATGGAGTGTGTGTGTGTGTGTGTGTGTGTGTGTGTGTGTGTGTGTGTGTGTGTGTGTGTGTGTGTGTGTGTGTGTGTGTGTGTGTGTATGTAGGTCATATCACTGTCTGAAATTGAAAGCTGTTGTCTGGGATTCTTAAGCCCTTAATGGACTCTGAAAGGACTGTTCCCCTCGTCCCTATAGGGAGAAAGACTGTGTGTGTGTGTGTGTGTGTGTGTGTGTGTGTGTGTGTGTGTGTGTGTGTGTGTGTGTGTGTGTGTGTGTGTGTGTGTGTGTGTGTGTGTAGGCGCGCACATGTGACCTCTTCCAGTGTGTTATAATAGTTCAGGGTCCGTATGGCGACCTTTGAGATTTGGGGTTTGGTTGCTTAGCACAAGAGAGAGAACACACTCACACACTTTTTTTTGTTATGTACAAATGCATACGCGCGTATGGGGACGTACACAAGTAGTGAGCTCTCTCTCACTCACATTTGTCTCCTGATAATAAGAATAAGAATAATAGTGATAATATAGAAGAAGAGGAAGTTGCATGCATGTCCACACACGAACAGACAAGCATGCCACTGTGTCCTTGCTATGTTTGTAAGGCCTGTCACACGGGCCAGCATCACAGCAGGGAGACAGAACAATCTGTCTTCTCTCCTCCAACGAAGAACTGACAGAAAATTCTCTTTCAGACCAAACCAACGGAACAGTGAACCCAAACTTTTACGTCTTCTCCCCAGCTCCTGTACCTGCACTTTTTCATTTTCTCTTTTTTTTTCTTTTCAATCGATTGCTCCTTGCTGTTGGTTGCTTTTTAATTCACCGTGGGAATTCAGATGCATTATTTCCGCCAACAACGTTGGAAAGGGGTTATGTTTCCACTCTAAGTGGGCTGAAAGCAGTTACCTGGCCTGATTGGGGACTGATAGTAGATTTGGGTTTTCTGCCATTAGAGTACTTCTTGCCATAACTTCTAGATGAAAGGTTTGAAATGTTGGCCAATCAGCCACAATGCTTTTTATAGACTTTGGTGGAGAAAATTACTAGGGAAACTAACAACAAAGGAAAGCAAGTCAAGATGTTCTGTAGCTGTAGAAGAGAGGTGGACCTAAAACTTAGCTAAGTGACTTGTAGTTCCACTATTATTCTCATCAAAACTGCCCTCGGTTATGATTTTATTTTGAAAAATGCAGTTACTTATTCAGCTTTATAAACATTCTTAACGTTTCAGAAGTTGTTTTGAGCGCTGAAATTATCTTAAAGTGTCATTTTCAGACAGACCGGTCACTGCACATTCTCACTACCTCTGACAGTGAGACCAATTTAATACAATTATGAGCAATTGTTCAATTTCTATTGCACAACTTCTCATAATTTAAGTGTATAATTTGTCATTTAACCCTCTGCTACTTGCAGAAAGTAGAAGAAAGCAATACATTATAAGAATGACGATAAAAAGGGATTTATAGAAGTCAGTTTCATATATATTTTTGCTTCATGAATATGAATTAGAGACAGCGTGCCCGGGTATGGTCGGTTATTTTAGTTTTGAACGTTGAGTCACAGATGACCCGCCTGCGAGCTTTGCCATCTTCGGAGAACGCCGAGCTCCAGACGTTTCTCCCTCAGCGCCCTGAGTAGTAAAGAGTGTGGTCTGTTCAACTGTCGGTTGATTGTCTTTTCATTAATATTCATGTTAGTACTGTTTTAACTTCTGCCTGCCCATGTGTCAGTGTACAGGCTCTGGGCATCAGGCCATATGTGCATGCATATTTCTCTGTGTTCATACCTCAATATGAACAGTGTATTTCTGTGTGTGTGTGTGTGTGTGTGTGTGTGTCTGCGCACGTGTACGTGTGTGTTCAGGCCCTGGCAGAGGGACAGACGGCACCCTGGGAAACCGCCAAGAAGGACGAGAACCGCAACAAGAATCGCTATGGCAACATCATCGCTTGTGAGTACTGCAATGACATAGATGGAGGCCTCTAAAAGAAACTCCCGCAGTAGTTTTTTTTGCTGAATTTGATTGTGATGCTGATTTCATCTAAGCTCAGGAACAGGTTTAGCGAAGTCTGATGTGGTTCAGCTCAGCCTGGTTTTGTTCGGTACGGTTTTGATTCATGCCAGTTTGTTTTGGTAGTGGTTTTTTTGGTTCTGGTTTGGTTTCAAATGCTTAATGTGAGATAATTTGCTTGATTTGTTTTGACTGACAGTCAATGGAGTTGATAAGTTGTATTTCTATTTTCATTGTTATTTTTCTCTAGTAGACCATTTAGTAAAGTAAAATCATAATTCTAATATTATGAATAAACCTCAAATACCTTTAGTTAACCAGTCTGTTAAACAATATAGCTGAGATATGATATATAAATACTTTTTAGATCCTGATAAAAATGCATCTTCAACATTGTGTATAAAAAGCTCAATTTTTAACCTTACCTCTCATTTTCGAGTGGTTGTTGCCCCCCCAGTATCCCAAAAACCAGGACACCCCACCTGTAGGCGTGAATATGCTACATGAATGGGGAGGGCTTAATTGTGTTCGGCCCAAAACTGTTAACTACCGAAAGTTTGCACTTAATACTTGGTCAGATGTGTAATTTTGTTTAGTTCTTCTTTTTTTATTGGTTTAAAAACTCAGGTATCATACTGGCACTGGTATTAAAGAGAGAGTGTTTGTCCTTACAAATTAAATGTAATGATTATCGAGGTGAGAAATAGTCGAGGTCCAACATTTATTTAATTAAACATGCTGAGAGGCGAGGCACCAGGGTTAAGACACCTTCCTTCAGCTGGAGGACGCAGGTCCAAATCTCTGTGCTGGCAACCATGTGCCCTGTTTGAAGTGTCCTTCATCGAGTCACTGACTGACTCCCTCCAGCTCTGGGTGTGTCCTGCTGTTGGACATAAGCACCTGCTGACAGCCAGATGCCAGCAGAACGTGGTCCTGATGAGTCAGTCAGAACTAATCCACTTAGCAGAATGTATATTAGAGATGATGAAAATTCACTTGGACATTTTAAATTCCCACTACCTCTGACACTGAGACTAAGTTAGATCAAAGCAAAACAATGTGTTAAAAATAAAATGAGATACAGGTACGTATGCATATTTAATACAATATCTCCTTTTTCAGAATATAATATCAAAGTCCATCCAAACTTATTTCCTAAACTTCTGTAAGGAAACTAGTGTGGAGAAAATAACTTTGAGTTTGCAGAGGGATTATATTTCAATCCTGCCTGACGATCAAAGCTCGCAGCTTCTGTTTTATGCAGAGACTTTTGTCAAAATGAAGCTTCATTTCGGAGCAAAGACAGGATGCTATAATGATGTGAGGCATGTACAGAATGCACCACAAGTGTGTGTGTGTGTTTGGCCATTAGAATGGGAATAACATGTGAATATGAGGCTGTGTCGAGTGTTTTCAAGGATTGTGTGTGCACTAATGATGTCTTTGTATGTTCTGTAGATGTCTGTGTGCTTGTTATCTTGTGCAAGGCAACCTCAGACCTCTATTAGGATGGAACAATAGAGGAAGATCGTTTGGTTGAAGTGTTATTGAACGTTTCAGAGATGCGTATGTATGTCTATGCCATTAGACTTGCGTGCATGTCCATGACCAGTATGTTCCAGATGATTTTGCCCGTGTGCTTCCAGTTTGCAATTCATGTGTGTGTGTGTGTTGGCGTGCACAGACCCCTGCACATCTCATTACAAAGGTTGAGATGTCAAGGCAGAGACACTGCACCAACCTGAAGGCTTTTAAATGAAACATTGCGCTGAAATGAAATAGCCTGTCAGGGACTTGATAGCCAACAGGAATTATGATAAATTTGCTATTAGTACAAATCCTTTAATTACAAGGGCCTGGTAATGGAAACTGTCCATCTTGCTTGCTGTGATTGTACAAAGGCTCATTTTCTTGAGAAAATGTTTTAAAAGGCCCCCGAGGAAACGACTTTGTACGCTGTCTTTATTAGAACAAGGAAATGTGGTGAGACAGGCAGACCGGCTGGCTGCAGCTAAAACTTTAAATATGGGTAAAAGGGTCTCTGTCTTTTTCTTTTTTTTCTCTTCTATGAGGTTGAACTCTAATTCCCCTTTTAAAATAGTGGATTTGCCTTCTGTTTCAAAGCTCGAAGCAATCGCAGAACAAAGTGCCTCACAAAAGGATCGTTCTCTCTGGTGCTTATGGGACTTTTTGCTCCCTTGCCACAAACCTTTATCTTCATTCTCACTCCCTCATTATTAATGTTGGTTAAGAACTTTTTATTTCGCAATTTTTTGTTAAACAACCTTTACTAAGGTGACGGCACTGGGTCTTGAATGTAATTCACAGAGGAACAGCCTAGTACGGAGTCAGAAAATCTGCTGTATACTAAAAACAATGTGACAGTATGAGCATTTTCCTCGAGAACATAGATTTTATAATCAGAATTTACAGAAAACATACAACATCAGAGCATCCTAACCCTTGTCTTCTCAGTAGCAGGTGCTCCTAGTGTTTGCTTGTGTGAAAAAATCTGAGCATTAGACCTAAATGAACTGTATGCTGGATCAATTTCCATCTTTAAACTGACACAGTCACCAATTGTAGAGGCAAGTCAGGCAGCAATTTCATGTCTTTTGAACCTCCAACACAGATTTCCCGTTTAAAAAAAAAAAAAACAAGAAACAAAAGTGTCAGCAGGACGGGTTCATGTTTGAGTCTCACAGACGAAGAGGTTCAAACGAAACCTGTGTTTACGAGTGAAGTCTAAATCTGGTTGCCTGGAAAGTCATTCTGGTCTCCATCCATTGACAGCAGCTCTAACCCAAGCAAATTCTCATTGAGCCTCTGCAGATCACGACGAGTGGAGCTAAATGTGCAACTTGGCTTTACGCAAGACTTAAACCAACACCAAAGATCTGACCATAAAAATCCCCTCAGCTGTGACGATCTTTCGGTCCTTGTGAGGACATTTGACTCTTTTTCATTATTTTATTTCTCCAACACACACACACACACACACACACACACACACACACACACACACACACACACACACACACACACACACACACACACAAACATTACTTTCCCCTCCCTCGCTCTCTCTCCCTGGTGCAGTTTGAAAATGGCTGATTTGAGTTGAAGTGTTAACACACTCTTCCTCCGGCCATCTGCCAAACACAAACGGTGGATGCCATGTTTGAAATCCCTTCAGCACACTGAATAAATGTTAATCTAGCAGCCTCCTGTCCTCCCATCTCCTCAATGCCTCCCCTCCTCTCACTTTCCTCCACTTCATCTTGTTTGCTTCCCTCTCTACACTTTTACTTCTCTCCCCTTCTTTCTTCCGTCTCCCTGCCCCCTTTTCACCTCCTTTACTGTTTATCATTACAATCGTATTTTTTATCACCAATCACCCTCTTCTCGCCTCTCCTCTCTTCTCTCCTACCCTTTCTTTGGCATCATCCGTCTCCTCCCTCATGCTTTCCTCTTCCTCCCTTCTCATGACTGGTTGTGCCATCTCTTTTCATCTCGCCTGTCCTCTCCTTTCTTTGAATTTTTAACCTCTACTTTAGCCTTCACTTTAAATCTTCCTCTTCTCTTACCTTTTGCTCCCACTCATCTCCCTCTCGCTGTGTTTATGCCTCTCCTCTTCCTGGCTCTTTCTCACCTTTCCTTTCTTTCTCCATCCATCTATTCATCCCGTCTGATTACCTCTGACAGGATATGGGTTGAGGCAAAGCGCAGCAGTGTTTCCTCATTACGGGCATCTGTCTGCTTCTATTTCCTCCTCCCTTCTCCTCCTCCTTCCTTCACTTCATTTCTTCTTCTACCTCTTTTTTCTCCTCCTTCTCAGCCCTCAGTTCTTAGAACAACCTTCCCATATGGTCATTTATAATTCAACAGAAGCGTGCCTTCAAAATAAACAAAATTTATTGGCAAGCATTTGCATATGTGTAAAGGAGTTAGTGTGTGTGTGTGTGTGTGTGTGTGTGTGTGTGTGTGTGTGTGTGTGTGTGTGTGTGTGCTATCAAGGAGAATTAAGGTGAGTAAGAGGTGTTTACTGAAGTGTTTTTTTGTTTTTTATGTGTGTTTTTGGCCTTTATGTTCTCTCCTACAAGATATACAGTGTGTGTGTGTGTGTGTGTGTGTGTGTGTGTGTGTGTGTGTGTGTGTGTGCGCGTGTGTTTATTTGTGTGTTTATTTGTGTGTTTATTATATATTCATGTTACATTGTTTTTGTTGGCATGTAAACATTTACAAAACTGATCCACTGATGTGTTAAACCGCAGCCATGTCACAATTTTATACAAGTTTCAACATTAACCCTTTAAAAAATATATATTGACCTGATCAGTCGTCATTGTATTGAATGAGACAATGCTACCGTCTCACCCTGAGTGTTTCTGTTTGTGTTCATTCTATGTGTCAGACTCTAAACAAATCCCAGCTGCTTCTGTGTGGCAAACCAACCAGATAAGGAGATACAGCATTGGAACAGAAAGTGTTTGAAGAAGTATTGTTTACCTCTTTTTTTTGTGAGTGTAGAAGGTAGCTGTTCCCTCCTGATCCTCTTCTTTATGCTCAACAAATTTTGAGCTAATGTCTCCAAGAAACACGCCCACAGTGAACACTAAAGTTACACAAAGTAATACTTGCTTGTCCACATCAAATAGGTGGGGATGTACACTTGGCGAGGCAGGTGACGGGTTAGATGTTAACTCCCCCGCCAGCCAGAACATGCTAGTGCTACTCAGTCATAATAGTTCCGTGAGCCTCACTCTACTTGTACCCTGGCTTGTACCTACTTGGCTGAGTGTGCAAGTTTAAAAAAAACGTTAGTGTTAGTGTCTAAGTGTGAATGTAGGTGTGTTTGTTTTTTTTGACTGCTCAGTACGAGCTGACAGCTTGCTGTGGGTCGGTTGTTGTGGAGACAACAGGAAGGTTTGAGTATAATCTCAAATGTTTGCTATATAATGGGAAAAGCAATGATTTATTTCAGTTTAAAACAATGTGGATGTTTTGACAGAGTCTTCAGATGCGTGTCAACGACGCTTCTGCTTTCATTATGCTTGGCGATGAAGTCAGTTTCTTTTCTCTCGGGCTGTTTAAAAAGAACAACTTGGAGTCTGAAGTCCACCACAGTGTTGATTTAATGTAACGTTCAGAAACAGTCTGTCGTACCATCGCATTTGTAATGATCATTGATTTACACATCGATTCCTTCGTGCTGCTACTTTTTTCTTTGCATCACAGGGAATACTACACAATAAACCTTTAATTACTTTATTTATTTATTTCTCCCTTTGGGGAAATTCATCTTTTCACTCTGATTTGTAATTTTACACACACACACACACACACACACACACGTCTGAGAACACGCGGAAACCTAGAGATATGCAGCTGATGCGGAGGGAGTAGAATATACTTCTCTCAGACAAGCAGTCTGTTGTTACAATGTCTGTAAGTCGTTTAACTCTGGAGAGTTTTAATTCCCTTAGCCGCCTCTGAGCTTCTGACAAAAACAATATGCCTTCTCAAATATAGATATACCTTTGTAACTTCTGCATGGTTGCACTTTTGCTGTCCCCACGAGGAGCAAATTGAAAATTCAAAAACAAGAAAAGACGACAGTACACAGTGTGTCTGTCTCTCTGTCTGTTCTCTGTCCTGCTCATCCTTTTCAGAAACTAAACTTTGTTTCCTCAGTCCCCCTTCACTCTGCCTCACATTATGTTTACATCCGAAAGTTGAATTAAGGGTAAATACAAAAAAGGTAAAGAGGTGCCGGTTAGCTCTTGGCTAAGTTAATTGACAAAATGAGACAATTGAGTTGAAATTGTTCCCGTCAAAGATAATTCCTGTGTATCCTGAAGCTGAATGACTTTGGGTCCTTAAATGAAGGAGAGAAGAAGAACAGAGGGATGTCGGGGGTTAAAGTAAGAAACATCAGGATTTTCTTGTGTTAAAGGTTTGAGATGAGTCGATCAAGAGTTGAGATTGGCCACAGACAGGCAGCATCTGTAAGTTCATAACATCCATTCTTCCAAGGGTCATATGTTTCCCAGAGTCCTAAATTCCAAAGGTCTTTTTTACCCAGAGGACCTATGAGCCTATGAGGACGTAAAAATACTTAAAGAGAAGTCACAGAGAAATCAGCTTCATGCCACCTCACACCCCTGCTCTCCTCATCTTCTCTACTTTTCTTTCATCTTCTGTTGTTGTCTCTCCCTCTTTCTGATTTTCCCTCATCTGTATTTTCTCTCTCTGTCTTCTCACATCTCTGTTGATCTCTCTCTCACTTCCCCTCAGAACTTAATCCATTCGCAATATTTTCCTGCATCTGTCACTCCGCCGACCTCTCTCCCTGCCTCACCTGTTTTTTCATCTTTTCCCTCATTACTCACGGATCTCCTTCCTCCCGTCTTTCTAATACACATGCACAAACTCACCCCACATCCCTCTTTCCATTCACTAATGTGTACCAGTGTTCAGGTGGATGAAAACATTACACAGGCTGTCAGTCTTTGCCAGGCGGTGTTACTACGTACACACACCCTTCACCCGGTGTTACACCTCCGAGCGTCGTCAGCATAATCAGTATCTGCTCCTGCATCATGTTGCTTCTCATTACAGCAGAGGTTATGTGCATGGTGCTGTGTGTGTGTGTGTGTGTGTGTGTGTGTGTGTGTGTGTGTGTGCGTGTGTGTGTGTGTGTGTGAGAGAGAGAGAGAGAGAGAGAGAGAGAGAGAGAGAGAGAGATGGAGAGAGGGAGAGAGAGAGTAAAAGCAGGAGAGGGGTGAGGGTATCTTGTTTCTGTGAGTGTGTGTGTGTTTGTGTGTGAAACAAAGCAAGGAAGATTTTGAAAACAAGCACAACAGTGTGTGTGTTTTTGTGTGCATGCTATATGTGTGTGTGTTTGTGTGTTAGCTTCATCTGCAGCTGACTACACTCCTCTCTTATCCTCCCTGGCACTGATTCTCAACACGTCTGCTGAGCTGCTCTGAAGTCAGAACGCCAACAAGTCCTCTGAAGTGTTTGACCAAAGAACCACAACAAATATTAGCATCCCCCAAGCTGTCACACACTCGCACTCGCACTCACACTCACACTCAGGCAGTTATACAAATAAAAACACTCTGTGCACTCATGATAGCACATACAAATGAAAGGAAAGTCGTATACCTGCAGTCTACACACATATACACACTCTACACTCAGCGTGTACAGATCACAGCAGTCTAGTTTGTGCTTGATTGCTTGAAGCGGTGCTGCACTGCTGCGACATCATTCCACCTGCAGACCTACAGTAGGAAGTACTTGTGATTTGTTTTTACAAACTTCCCCTTATGTTCCTCTTTTTTTTTTTTCTCTCACGGAGAACATTTTTGCAAATGCGCATTCTCATCTTGGAAGAAATCTGTGCCGCTACACATTTAACAAATGAGTGTCATCTAAAACAGATGGTACTTTATTGTCAGCAAGAGACCTTAACCGTTTAAGCAAATTTAGTGCGTTTCAGCATAATTTGTTCTATTTTCAAGCCAGTAAAGATTTTCAGCCCAGTCTCCAGGATAAAATGTTGGCAAATTAATGTTTCTGCAAAGCACTGATACGCTCACATTTGTAGACTCAGTTTCAACATTAGTAATCTTGACACCACTGGGTCAATTTCCAGCCTTGCTTGTGGCAACAAAAGCGTATTTTTTGACGAAACCTCAGGTATTTTAGCCCAAAACATGATGATTTCCTAACACTAACCGAGTGTTTTTTATGCCTTAACCTCACCAAATAATAAACACACTGTTGTCACATCTTAATATAGAAAACTGAACATAAAGAAACATAAAGAAATGTAAACTTTCAATATATTTTCGTCATTTGAATTGCCAACATTTATTCTGCCGGTTGGGTTGTGATTTTCTGAACGTTGTAACAAAGAAGTATATGGATTGTTTGATTATATAAAGGTAGTAATACTTAGGAGTATTACCGGCCAGATCTAAAGTTTCAAATTCAAAAATGTGCATTTTTTGAGAATGACCTTTCACAATATCATAGCACTTTAACAAAGTTGTAGGTATGGGAATCATTACACCCATATATAATTAGTTAAATATGTCATTCAGACCCCAGGGGCATTAATGTTCTGCTATAAAAGCCTCCACTCTTCTGGGAATACTGTCCGCTTGATTTTGGATCCAGGCTGCAGGGATTTGCTGGACTTATTTGTGTCCTCAGGGACGCGTCAGTACGTAACGGGAGAAGGTCTTAAACTGGTGCGACAAAGATGGAGGCCCATTAATGTGCTGTGGTTCTTTCCACCACTGACGATACATCCGTTTTTCCTTTCTTGTGTTTATTCCTTTCTTCTGTGAATAGAAATTCTGGTTGCTATAGTGTAAAACTAAGAAATAACAAAACCAAGAAACAAACAGGAAGAACGTGATTCTCAAGGAAAGACTGATTACACTTGCCAGCCCCCCGCCACTGGATGATGAAATGGTGTCTGTTGCAGCTCTCAGCGGGAGACAAGCACACAGATAATGGTGATAATGAGGCTGATTTTTTAACGCCAGCCGCGGTATTATTGATACTGTTGACGGTGATTGCTGTTAATCATTGTTCCTCATCAGAAGCGGTCGGGGGTAACAGAGACGCAGTAATAACACTAGATGCAGAACTTTGATGCTGATTTTTAACAACCAC
Organism: Diplodus sargus; assembly: GCA_903131615.1. Classification (NCBI taxonomy): domain Eukaryota; kingdom Metazoa; phylum Chordata; class Actinopteri; order Spariformes; family Sparidae; genus Diplodus; species Diplodus sargus. The sequence goes on along the minus strand of CAEMYA010000414.1, from coordinate 634,217 downwards.
TTTTTTTTTGGGGTCTTCCAAAAAAAAAAAGCTTCAGGTGATGGAGGGAGACGATGAAGTAATGATTTTAACGATGATTGTATTTTTAATTAGAAGGTGGAGGATTATGAGTGATTATAGTTCATCTTTTTATAACTTCAGGGGGTTGACAATCCTATATTCGTTGATAGCCGGTAATGACGAGCTGTGATCATTAACAGTGAGTGGTAATTGATTGTTGATGAATTAATCAGAATTAATGAGATACACTGCCGTCTAGACATTCATGAGATGCCCACACAAGAAGGATTTAAACTTTTCTTTTCAGCCACCCGTTCGGTTTGACTTGTCAGAGAGCACATGGCCTTCCCCTAAACTCCTGGTAACAAGACGGCAAAGTGGATCATCAGACGGCTGTTGTGACAGTTTCATTCCAGATTGCTGCGTTTTTTAACCGGGAAGATGACACTCGGGAACATGCCGAGCTCGGCTCCACTAATGCACTTCTCATATACCTAATGAGCCACTGTGTGCTATCATACTGCCACTTATATGCAGATAACCTCACCTTCTCCTGTCTGGCCTGTGAATGGCTCGCTGTAGGCGATCACTTACCGCCGTTAGACTGAAGAGAGGATGTTCCTCGGACAGTCAGAAGAGGGGACACTAATGAGAAGAGAAAGTGTCGCTTGGTCAGTTGGAAAGAGGATGATTTGCTGTAAGAAGGGCTTTTATGATATATCTCTTATGATCGCAAGCTTATTAGGCGATGAAGTGTTTCAGCTGGACGGACTCGTTTGATCTGTCTTAATTTGTTATTTACTTTTTTGTATTTGGAATTAACTCTGTGGATCTTTAATACCAGACTCACAGACAGGAAGTGGTATTAATACAGTACCTGTGTAGGAATCCTCAACATCACTCTGATCCGTATCCTGTGTGATATTAAAGGAAGGAGATAAAGAGCGGGGGTAAGCGTTGAAGTCCGTGTGTCAGATCTAAAGATATGTCAGTCTCTTGTCAAACACGATGGATGCAGGAGATGCTGTGCTGCCTGTGACAGAAGTGGCTCGACGGTGAAATGATACAGCGTTCAGTATGTCGTACAGATTCTCCAAGACGAGTTTGTGAGTTTGTGCCTTAAAAAATAAAGTGACTTAACCTTAAAAATCCATAAAAAGAGGCCAGAAGCACATCTGGGTAGTCAACTACCTGATCGTGATTGGCTTTCATTTCTTATGGAGTATTCGAGTCATCGATTGGGCAGATGTTAGTGAAGCAAGGTTCTGCTGAATTTGAAACCATCCTGGCAGAATTTATTCATTAAGGGATGTTTTTGAGCTCTTTAGGTTTGAGAAGAATCCCTGTGATTTACTAGATTCATTTGTTTTGTGTTGCTGTTAAAACTGAATGCAATTTGACGTGATCTCCAGCCTATTTCTGGTTGTTGAGATCAACTTGTTTTAAACAAAAGATAAATATTCACAGATACATTATTTTATGTTATGAAGCATTTCCTTACTAGACCTCTAGATACCTCAGTGTATCGTAGTGCATCATTTATATATACTGTGGTTTCATCAAGAAAATCACATTGCCGTACATTTTTACGGTGAGGTGAAGAAAGTAAAGAGCGGGTTGTGCTCTTTAAGATTAACATAGTAAATGTTGTTGATTCCTTGTGGTTTTTGAAAGAGATTTGTTCCTGGGAATGAGTAACAAAATTCTTCTTTAAGTGGTGATTGTGTTGATGCGTAAAAGTGAATGGTGACGCGTTTAATCATATTTTGTTTGTTGCTTTGTTCACTGTCAATTTCAGTTGATACCTGAGTTAGAATAGATCATATAGATCGGTATATTTGTGTAAATTGTGCCCTTTTTTTCTTATTTATCATATTTTATTATACCAGACTCTACTTCATGCCAAAATCACACTGAAAAAGGTGTAACTTGCCTTGCAGTTGGCCACCAGACGGGCCCCTGGGACAGTATTTTGAGGATGTGTTCGTTTGTTTACTCGACAAGTCGAGTTACAGAACAAGGCAGTAAAGTGGGTCAATCGGGCTGCTGTTGTGAGTTTCATTCATCGTCTAAATGGTTAATAGTGATGTCATCCTCACATTAAAGACGCTTTTTTTCTTATCTCTCTTGGAGGAAATCGATGCCAGACACATTTAACTTTTTTTTCTACCTTGGTGAATCCCACCCCTATGATGCTACGATACACTGATGTAGTTCTGCTGTGTAACTTTAAAGTGTAAAGAGGCTGCTGCTCTTTCTTCCCTCCACCTTTCCTCCTCTTCTCCCTCTCTCCTCTTTCTCTCTCCCTCTGTTACTCCTGACAGCCTTCAAACAGCTGGAAACTGCATCGTGAGGCGCGTGTTTGTGTGTACGAGTGTGTGCGCAAGTCCACAACATTCTGAGTTGTTTGACACATCAGCTGCAGGGAGCTCTGGTCTTAATAGGCTATTACACACTATAATACCCTCCGACACACACACACAAACATACATGCAAACACACACATGCATGCTGGTATGCCAGCTGACACACACAAATATGCATAAATACTTGCTGACACTAGCGCACACACATCACTTGAACGCCGACATACCGCTGGAACACTTCAAAACCTTCAACACACTTCCTAAAGATGTTCCAGAACATACGAGCATACGAACATACATCTCTGACATTCCGAACAGGGGAAGCGAAGAAAGACACACTTTAACACATTTACACGCTACTCTGTCTCCCTCACACACACACTTACACTCAATCACACATGCTATTAAATTCCCTAATGCCTTGAGCCGGGCTGACAGCGGAGTGTACGCCGTGAGTGAGTTGGGCTCCATAGGGAGTTAACTGATTAAGTATATCTGTGACAGACACAATCCCTGCTTAGTGGCTACTGGAAAAAAGGAGGCGAGGAGAGCAGGAGGAGGAGGAGCGGAGAGGAGATGAGAGGGAAGGAGAGGACAGAGGAGTGAAAACATCTTGTTCAGCAGTTTCAACTTGCCTCTGTGAGCGTTTTCTTTTCTCTTTTTTTTTGCTTCCCTTCAAAACACCAGCTCCATCTGTCTATGTGGACTCTTAAGAGGTTTGCCTCTGTACAGTAACGTAGTTCACCAGTCACTGTGCTTCTTATGTTCTCTGTACACGTGATTCAACTACGACCAACAGTCTACTGACTCTTCAAACTCTTGAGTGACAAGCATTGAATGACACTGTGTCTTTCATATCACTGAATGCTGAATATCCATTAACCTCCATCCTCATAACAGGGAATGGAAGAAGTATCCAAAGCGAGAGAGTGTGTTATGTTTTTAAGGGGCTGTGTGAGACAATATTTAAGTAGCAGACATCTCCCTTTATGCATCTAGTCCGCATTAGCCACTGTATGATACTGCATTATCCACCCTAGTCTCTCTCTTTATCATTGTAAAGTAAAACCTAATGGGCATATTGGAGCGTTAAATTCTTCTCTCTCCAACAGCAAGGCCCTGTTACACTTTCCTGCTCTTTCCAGGCAGCTGGAAACACAATGGGATATAAAAGAAGGCAGTAAGTAGAGGTTTTAACTGCCTCGTAGCTCAAATGACCATAATAAATCCGTAGGAGTTTGATAAGGTTTTTGTTCAATATCAGTGGCCCAGCAATTACTTTGTCCAGCGCTCCTCATAATAGAAAGAAAAAAGACCAAAAAAACAAAGAGTTTCAGTTTCAGTGACATCACAGTGTAGCAGCCAGGTTCTTTTTCTCAAAACCACGGAGGCTTTGTCATACAGCTAATTAGAGTAACGACATGTTTGATTTTCACTTGATAGTTCATCCAATGTCCAATCCAAGCTGATTCTGTAATGTCTGTAGTATGGAAGTAATATAGTAGAATTACTATGTGAAAATTCTTTTAAGTTTAATTGCTGAACACAAGATGTGTCCTACTTCACTGTAAAGTTTTCCCACAATCATTGATAAACACTAAATGTATAGTTATTCACTGGTTATCGTATGAAATACTTATAGAAACATATTAAGCTATTGTAATGGTTTATAAAGCATCAGTTGGAACCTTAAAATGGCTTCCAAATGTTCACAGGAGAGCTAAACTATTTCTGTTAACCATGTACGTATTAAAAAACGTGTGTTCATGTTTTGCAAATTGTTCATTAAGCATTCGATTGTTTATTAACAGAAAAATATTGATAACAATTTCTAAAAATACGTATATGGGCCTAGCATACGGAACTGCCTAATGTTAGCCAGCTAGCATCAGCAACGGTAACAATAACTAGCTTATGTTAGCAACATTAGGTAGTGCAGCGAAATGGCAACTGCCTGAGGGGTTATGATTGTTTGAACGACAGCGGTGAAAGGGGGGAAATGGAATGACAGATTTAGCAGCTGAATGTCATCAATAACCCCTTTAACTATATTTTAATTGACCATAAATTGAACATGTATTAATGATGGTCATTACAGCCTGTTAACCTCGCCGTGTATCTGCACTGCAGGCCTCAAGTTTACACATCACACTTGTTTATGGTGAATATTCCAAACTATTTGTGCTCGTAGTCACGCTTTTACACTTCATGAGGGATTAGCCTTCTAGTTTCGAGCTCCACACATGAATCATTCTACACAGTGAAGCTCCACCATTCAACTGCAGCAACAAGAAGATAAACACACTTTGACTGGAGGGGAACTTTAGTGAAGAAAAATGTCAAACACACAAAAGTAACATCTAACCAAAGAAAATGTTTTCTTGTAATAATAATAATTGCATCCCAGGATTCTTGTAGAGGAAACATGAAAGTTTAGAGCGCTGAGGCAGAGATTTGAGGCCTGCCTAGTCTCTAATACACAGTTCAGTAAAGGTCATAGATCATTTTTGCTTCCAAATGTGGTCCGAGTTGGGCCATTCAGGGGAGAAGAATTTCATTAGTTCTGTTTTCAGAGGAGGATTTCAGCATTATGTAACCAAAGTGCTGCTTGAATGTCTTTTTGCCTCATCAACCGAGAACAATCTGGGGTAGACACTGGCCTTATAAAGCAATAAAAGGGCAGTATATTCATGGAAGTGGAGCGTAATTACTCCATAGATTATCTCCTGCCCCAATTAAGTTATTCCACTATATTGTGTTGGTCTTACTCTTGGCGATATATAATATAAAGCTTCATCAAGACCTTTGATCTACAAGAGCTACTATTACAGCTGCTCCTGTTTGCTGTTGCTGTATGACAGCGGTCATTAGGCGCTGCTGGCTCTTTTTCATTTGATTCGTGTGCTGTGTGCCGGCTCTTAGTACATACAAACCTGATCTGATGTCTCCAAATTACAGCTTTCTGCTGCATTCGGCTGCCCCTGCGAATCTCTCCAAGATAAAAACACAGAAGTCTATTTTGTCTGGCCTTTTCTAGACCCCCTCAAGTTAACGACTTCTCCCTAACAAAACTTTTACAGTGGCTTGCTGGAGTAATGACAAGACTTGGGAGAGAAGAGGGTAGAAAAAAAAGATGAGAGAGAGAGAGAGAGAGAGAGAGACAAAAAATAGAACCGAACTAAAAGCAGAGAGCAGGGAGGAGAGGAAAGAGGTGGGGGGGGGGGGGG
>CAEMYA010000414.1:593846-621698 GCA_903131615.1 Diplodus sargus | reverse complement strand
CCCTCTATTATTTAATTTGATGTTTATTCGGGAAACGACCTTGAGTTATGTTTCTGTGGGGAGCTGAAGGGACCGGAGAGGGAGACGGGACAAATTAAAAGAGAGAAAAGAGAGATGGGAGGGGGACGGAGAAGGAGATAAACTGACGAATCGGATTTGAGGAATGTAGAGAATGAGAAACAGGAAGGTGGACAGAAATGGAGGCAGAAATTGATGAAAGGTAAAGTAAAAAAAAAAAATAAGAGGAGAGAGGGAGGAGGAAGGAATTACAAAGGAGAAAGAGTAAGTAATGACTTCAGCTAGAAAAGGGGAGGGATGTCAGAAATGAAGAGAAATGATTGAAGAGGGAGGGAGAGATGGAGAAACTGATCAAATGAAAGTAATATGACACGGAGTTAAAAGTGAAAGAATTCAGACAGACTGATGAAGAAGAAAAGTAACAAGTTTTGATAAAGGGATCAGAAGACGTTGAAGGAGAGGCTGACAGTTAGAAGAAGTTCATGTGTCAATTTTTGAATTGCAGTTTTACTTGACCCATCTGGACAGACACAGAATGTGGATATCCTACATGGGAGGGAGGTTAAAGGATGCAGGGGAAGGAAAGGAATACAGGAATAAAAAGAAAGTGAGGAAACAGGAAAGGGAGCAAATAAAAATGTGGAAAATGAGGACAATTTTGAGGAAAAAATGGGGTGAAAGATGGAGATGACGAAATCCTGGAGAGTTTTTTTATGTTTGACTTTTTTTTTATTCTTTCTCACAGGGGTACCACAGACCCAGACATTACATCGCTACACAAGGTAATTAAACTGACGTGATGAGTGTGTGCAGGGACACTTTATGTGCAATTCTACATTTGTGCAGATGCGAATGTGTATGTGTGCCTCTATGCAAGTGTGTGTGTATGTGTGTGTAGCAGCCACCTGGTAAATGCCGTCCTTTCGGGCTTGGAGGCTATTACCACAACCTCCTAAATCTAAACCGCCGTATAAAATCCCCCTGACAAATTTAAGACCCCATTACCTCAAACTCCCGAACCACTATCTGGGATTGATAGTGTGTGTGTGTGTGTGTGTGTGTGTGTGTGTGTGTGTGTGTGTGTGTGTGTGTGTGTGTGTGTGTGTCCACGTGTGTGTGTGTGTGTGTGTCCACGTGTGTTTCTGTTCATGTCTGTTCACGTGCGTTTGTGTATGTCCGTGATATCAGTGCTGACGTATTTTTACGCGGCGTTGGACTGTGTGTTTATACATACATACGTACACCTGTGTGCATGTGACCTGCTTGTGTAAATCAGTATATCTCTAACGTGTGTGTGTGTGTGTGTGTGCGCGGTGTGTGTGTGTGTGTGTGTGTGTGTGTCAGGGCCCATGCAGGAGACGGTGAGGGATTTCTGGAGGATGGTGTGGCAGGAAAACTCGGCCTCTATCGTCATGGTAACCAATCTGGTGGAAGTGGGCAGGGTGAGTTCATCATCCAAGAGATTACTAAATGTGTGTGTGTGTGTGTGTGTGTGTGTGTGTGTGTGTGTGTGTGTGTGTGTTTGAAGAGGACCAGTACCTGAAGAAGTACAAGATGACATTAATATCTTAGGCGTCAAGCTTTATTATATTTTGTATAATCTTTATTTAAGTTTAATCAGAATGCATCAAATCCACCAAATTATAGAATTGTGTCAGATTTTTTTCAGATGTTTGATAAGTTGATAGTTGAGGAAGTGTAGTGCCAAAGGAAAAGGTGATGGATGGCGATGGCAACGCCAAACATCTGTGTCCAGATGTGTAGTCAAGTGGTTTACTCACATCCGGCCCCTCTGCACTGTATCCTGGCTGTTCTTCAGTGAAAGTTTATAAAATTACTTTGCAGTATTATCGAGTGATATTAAATCATTATCTTTAAGATGGGAAATAATTTATGTGCTCTCTATTATGCAGGAGCAGCAATACAAATCCCGATATTATTCATCTATTGTATCATTCATGGAGCTCGTCTTGACCTCTGCTTCATCCCACTCTGTTAATGCTCATTTGGAGATAATGACCAGCATGTAATACATATTTAACTACATAGCAGGAATGTAAATCGTCTTTTTCCAGGTGAAGTGTGTGCGTTACTGGCCAGATGAGACGGAGGTGTACGGAGACATTAAGGTGACCCTGATAGAGACAGAACCGCTGGCTGAATATGTCATCCGGACTTTCACCGTCCAAAAGGTAAACGAGTAATCATCATCGACAGAACAACTTCAAAGATGTGTTTTCTATCATTTTCAGTGTTTTCTGGATTGTTTATATTTTCTCATAGCATTTGAACAGGATCTCAAGCTTGATATCATGACATTATATTGTAGCTCGGGCTTACTGAATATTTCCCACCAGACCTCAGATTGGATTTGAACGCTCTCGCGCTCTCTGGCTGCTCAGTTACCCTCATTGTCTCATGTTACATATCGCCTCCGTGTTTTGTAAACCCGAAACCTGGATTACCATCACAGCCGATGAGTGATTGGGGATTTGAGGCGAGCGAGCAGTGTTGCTTGTTTGTTTCTCGCTGTTTAAGAGGACGCTTGAAGGCGTAATTGGGGCCCTTGTAATCAGGCAGGGAGGGATTTGAAAGGAGAAAAGACGAGTGCAAGTGGAACAATGTACAGTCATTGTTGTGATGCAGTTCTCCAAGGCTCTGCGCAGTGAGTGGAAAAACAGCAGAAACACACTTCACAATAAGCCAAAAAGGCTCTGGTCCAAATCCCTGATTTTTTCCAAACAACTTTGTTTGCATCTTCTCCTTCTGAGCCTCGCCTCTCTTTGCTTTCCTCTCTGTAATAAGTCCACTGTTTCTCTGTTATTTACCCCATTTAACTTTCTACTTCTCTTTTTGTTTTTGCTGAAGGTCGTTCATTTCTGTCAACTTGTATGGCTGTGCATGTACAACAATCTCTGCAGAGCCGCACACACTTGCCGTCGGAAGTTTACATACACTTGTCAAGAGCATGTTTATTATGGCACTCTTCAGTTTTGTGATAGAATGAGTGGAAATCATACTACTTTGTCACAAATCTGCTGGGTCAAAAATCTACATACAGTAACTCTAATATGTGGTTTAATGTCTCTTGGCCATCTTCAGCTCAATCAGGTGCTTTTGATAGATATCCACAAGCTTCTGGTCGTCCTCGATGAAGTTCAACTAAATTACTTGGCTTCCTGACACAGACTTCTCTCGTCAACACAGTCTACATGTTCTCAATAGGGTTCAAGTCAGGACTTGGGAAGACAATTCCAAAACCTCAATTCTAGCCTGATTTAGTTTGTTTTGGATCATTCTCCCGTTGGAACAGCCAACTGCACCCGAGACCCAGTCTTCTGGCTGATGATGTTAGGTTTTCCTGGAGAATTTGGAGATAATCCTCCTACTTCATTATTCAATGTACTTTATTTAGGGCACCAGATCCACTGGCAGCAAAAACAGCCCTACAGTATAATACTACCACCATGCTCGACAGCAGGTGTGCTGTTCTTGCAGTTAAAGGGCTTCTTGCCTCCAAACATATCGCTGCTCATTGTGGCCAAACAACTAAATTCTTGTTTCATTCTTCACAATGTTGTCAGGAAAAAAAAAAATGTACTTCCAATGCAATTGTGGTATTATACCATTGTGATTAATACATTCTAAAAACTAAAGGAAGCTAAATCATGTAATACACTTCTACCCTATCAGACGCCTGTAATAATTACAATTTTGCTCCTGTTCTTCCTGCTGTCTTGTGTTTTTTCTCGCTCTTTCTCTATCTCAGTCTGCCTGTCTCTCTCACTTTTTTCCTCCATCCTGCATTTCCTTCCCCCCTTCACTCGTGCGAAAGCAGCTTATGAAGACGAGTCTTCAAGTCCTCGCTGTCAGCTCGTTTAGCAAGCCATTAATCCATACCACCTCTGCGTGTGTGTGTGCGTGTGTGTGCAAAAGTACTCTAAAATTCAAAGGAAAGCTGATTTTGAACTGCCTGTCATTTCGCAGAATGCATTAATACATACGAACACACACTAGACACACACACACACACACACACACACTCATTAACACAAAATGCTCCATCTTGAAACTACAGAAGGTTCTGAGACTGTGTGTGGGTGTGGAGAACAAAGAGGAAGCCAGACACAGAGAGTACATATACAGGTTCTGCACCACAGTTAAATAGCTCTAATTGCAGTGAGTAATGAGAACAGGATCCTAATGAAAAGGTTTATTAATGGCTCGTCCACGGAGATTAACCGAGCGAGAGAGGGTGACTCAAAGAAGGAAATCTAAGTAAAAAAAGTGTGTGAGAGAAGCAGGATGACATAAACAGCGGATCACAAAGACATTCAGACGTGTCGGAATCCGTCAGACTGTGTTTAAGCTCACCAGTCTGAAAAGTATTCATTTCAAAGTGTTCATTTTATCAGTGAAATGAAAGATTTTAAATAAGTGCATGGCAACATTTCTTTGCACTCGAATGAACAGAAACCCACTCACACGGAGCGATGTCACCGTTTAGAACACAAATAATAGAAGTCATGTCTGCTGACACCAGATCCAAGGTTAGAGAACAAAGACGCTGTGATTATCCTGATCTGATCTTCTGTTTGGGTCTTTGTGAAATCTAAACGCAGGTGCACCAAGAACAACAAATCAGACAGAAAAAACACGTCTCTGTCATCTCCTCTCCAGCTGGAGTTGCAGAGAATGTGTACTTTACAGTTTCTCTATATTTTGAGAACCAAACAAGAAACAGTGACATGGCTTAGTTCACCCGATGGATGACGTCCAAAACAACAGAATGGTAATCTGCGCTATGGCACTCTGATCTGGAGAAACCAAACAATTGCATGCCACAGTGGGCACCGAGGTGAATAGGAAAGGACTCAGCAGTGTACACAAAGCTACAGGCCAACAAACACAACACTGAGTACCAGCGCATATTAGACGGAGAGGACAGATGGTTGGAGGGATGTGTCAAACTGCAGAGACCCTCCCTGAAGAGGGTTCAAACACCATTTGTCTATTTACCAAGTCTCGAACCATCCATCATGCTTTCAGATGAGGATGTGATTGAGAACAGGTACTTCCTGTTTTTATCTGACTCTGGGTGGGCGTGGTCCCTGTATTATTTCCCAGAAAGCTTTTGAAACCTCTTCAATCAAAGCTCCAGGAACTCTGATCTGAGTTTCTCTGGACTTTGTCTGAACGAGATGATTGATCTGAACCTTCACCGGTAAGCGGTTGGACGTTACAGCTGGTGTTCAGACAAAAGCTATTAAAAAAGAGGGAGTGTTGATGTGGAATTGTACGATTGAGAGGATGAAACACAAAAGAGTCCAGTTTGAGCGATGTGAGGAAGAGCCCTGAATGAGTAGGCAGTGCAGTGCCCCAGAAACACTGATGTGTCTGTCAGCTACATCACCATCTCATTCATTCTGAACTTCTCCAGGTTTGCGTGGTTTGGAATCTCATAAATCATCATAAAAGGATATTCAGTCATTATTTACTTGATCCCATGCTCCGATGAAATGTTGGGTGTTCCCCATAAATAAAAAAATGTGAAGCTTCACCAGAAACATTGAATTGAATGAAATGAATTGATTTGAAAAGATGATATTGTGCAAGGTTGTGAATCCACTTCAGAGAGGTACGCGCTGGTGCCTACATATTAAATCAATATGATCCTTTCCAATCTTTTATTTCTATTCAGTTGTTTTTAAACATTTTGAAACGCGTCTGCATGTTCAGCTGTTTAGAAAAATGCAACGCTGTTTTTCTGTCAGGCTCCAGAAATGTTCTGTGGACTATAAATCCTCACGACTTTCCATCGGAAAAATCCATTTACGTTTTTGGATTAACTTATCTTTTAATCTATTAAATGAAGGACATGGTAACACATGTTAAATAAGGGATTGTGGTCCATTGTGTCCGCGATGTCAGGGTGTTGACAAGCAACAGGAGGACATGTGATGGAACGGGAAAAGATGTAGATCGAGCTCCAAATATTAAAACAAAAAGCTCTTCCATTGCACATTAGTCTCAATAAGAAGTAAAACCTCTAAAGGCAGGTGTAAAACACAGTCTCTACATCCTCATCAGCTATTTACAACATGTCAAGCACCTTAATGTTGTTGTTGTTTCTTTTACCAACCAGTCACCCCGGCTGTGTTGGACCGCCGTCTATCGATTCAGAGAAGTAATTTCAACATCACAAGAGAGCGAATCAATGGGAAGTCCAGTTATCAAATCACCTTGCGGTTTTCAGGGTTTTATTTTTCTCCTCACTGCCTCCACGCCTCTCTCACTCCTCTTTTTATGTCTTTTTTTCTCCTCTATCTTATCGGCCCCGTCTTATATTCTTTGTCAAATCGGTCTTTTTGTCCGTCCCCACACTACCACCTTCCCTCTCTCTCGGTTTATTTCTCATTCCTTTAGCCACTCTCGTCATTGACCTCAGCCCGTTCCCACTCAGAGTCTGTTTCTCGACCTTTCACCCTGTCTTTCTCCTCCTGATGGTATCCCTACGTCTGAGGTTATCATAAGGCACTCTGCCAAAGCAAACGATTTTCCACAACCTTGTTTATCTACCAGAGCCAGAATAGAAGCTGCTGCAACAATAGTTTCCTCGCAGGTCTATTCTTAGAGAGTAAACTGAACTGAGGGGGGACATGTCTCTCTCCGTTTAAGCCCCGTTTAGTTTAGAATAGCATAATGGAATCGATTGGTCTGAATTATTAAAGCAGAAGCATGTAGTGTTGTGGAGAGAAATAAAAAAAGAACCCCTGGAAGCTGAAAAGGGGTCATACATTTCTTATACTTCATTCTGTAGCTGTCAGAAAATTGGAAAATTTCTTCATCCTGTCGGGAGAGCAGCAGGTCAGAAAAAGTAGAAGAAAGACCTCTCAGCCCCGAGGCTGCCGAGGTGCAGTTACCTGACATCAACAAGGTGTCGTACGCTGTCAGAGTTACTCCGTTACTGTTGAAACGTTGGGAATGTTTCAGAGTACACCGAGGCTGTTCTGCTGTCCTGGGAACTTAATTTAAAGGGTGTGTAATGTCCTTGATTCAAATCCAGTCGGACACCTCTGCCTGCGCCTGTATGTGAGTGTAATGTTGCTTATTACATTGAAATTAAACTAAAGTTAAACAAGATACACACTCGACAAAAAATCCTGATCTCCACACTCACACGCACATTGTTTCACCACAGATCGATCAGCAGCTGAAAATATGATTTATAATGAGAACCTGGGGGGACATATTTCAAGGTGACACAACGTTTTTAATAAACTGGCGTTGACATTCAATCATTGTGTTTAAGTTTGGTGTGTTTCACTGCCAGGTTTTAAACACATTAGTCTAAGAGAATCTTTTTTTTCCTATCAAATCGTGAAACACTATCAGAAGATAATTTGAGCAAGGACGTGGTTGAATGCCAACGTTAGTGGTTGTCTCCAGGTTGTTAAATATATTCTTCTACCACAAGATATGACCCGGTATCAGGAAGCGATGCTGTATAGCATCTCTAATATCATACTCTGAGCGTGATGTCAGAGAAAAATGGCGTTCTGAAGCTGTGAGCGTAGCAGCGCAGTGTGTGCAGTTTAGGTTGTTTGTCACTGAATTTAAAAACAAGGACGACCGTTTTCATAAAGTTTGTAATTACGAAACTCGACTTCCAAATTTGTGACTTTTCGAGTTGTGTAGTGCTAAATGGAAGTTCTAATGTGTTTTTCCGAAAAGCTGCTTATGTTTGTGTCCCAGTGAGGCCGTCTGATGTGAGACTGCTGCAATCTATTAAGCATCAGAATGTCTTCTTCTTTCATAATATCCCCATTGTTAGGCAGGAAAGTATTTGTGTTTCTACAAAGTTCATCATTAAAAATGTGAAGATACTATCTCGTGAACAGCCACAATGGATGCTTGTTGCCATTTCATTTTCCAAAAATCTCCAGTGTTATCTACCAAAATGACTCTCTTTCAGAGAACAGCCATTATGAGTTGTGTGGCGTCTAATTTATATTTTATTTTGGTTTTTAGCAAAAAATACAATAAAATCAGCAGTTTCCTTGTTTGTAAGAGAATTTCTTCTGGTACACCACAAAATTATACTGTTCTCAAAAACTTTATTTGTTCATGACTTTTTTCTTTGAGTTGTAAAATATCAATATTTTGAAGCTGTCTGGTATCTGTAGGCCTTTGTAATGTCTGAAAAATTCATACAGAAAGTAGAAAACTGACTGTTGGATATTTAAAATCTCTGTGTAAATTGGGCAGCATAACTGAACCGTGGCATTTCCTCCAGTAAGTCATTCCCAAAAGGGCCATCATGTGATTTGTGAAATCAATTAATCTTTTTGCGGAGCCAAAATGGCCATCAGTTTCCTCAAATCTCCCCTGTAAATTAGGCAAATGAGGCGCGATAAGTCTTCCTGTCTCTCGTTCCCAGAAGTGGCCCAGAGTGCCATCTTGACATCCACTGGATCGATTTATTTTCCGTCTGAAGCCAAAGAGGCTGCATGGCCCCCAGATTCCTAAAATCCGCGGCTGTAAATTAGTCTGCTGAACCATGATATGTCTTCTTGTCAGTCTTTCCCAAAAGGGCCATGATAAAATTTGTGACATTGGTGCATTCGTCATCATCAGGAGACAAAATGGCACAGAGTCGTTTTGAGCAATTGCCGCTGTAAAATATGCATCTCGGGTTGTAACATCTCTCCCGTGTGTGTTTTTTCCAGAAGGGTCATCACGAGATGCGCGAACTTCGTCAATTTCACTTCACCAGCTGGCCCGACCACGGCGTCCCCTGCTACGCCACCGGACTGCTCGGATTCATACGACAGGTCAAGTTCCTCAACCCGCCCGACGCCGGGCCTATCGTGGCTCACTGCAGGTGAGAACACAGACACACAGGTTTTGTACAAGAAGATTAAACTTAATTCCCCCTGAAGCTGTTGGTCAGTGACTGAAGAGGCCAGACAAGGACAAACAAAGACAGACACTCACTCAGTTCTTGGCTCCTGACTTTCACCTGCACAGCATGAAGCAAAGGTTCAGTGCAACACAGCACATAAAAGACTCATTCTTAAGACACTTCTTGCAGAAAGAACATACTATGCTATAACACCAGCACGCTTTCTGTGCTTCTTTGTTGCTTCACATTTGTTTAGTGCATTTTTAATAGCAATACCGACTGGTATGTCTTTATCAAAACATTCAAAACATTCAAAACATTTAGCCTGAAGATCTCCTCCTTCGTTTCACTGTCAGCCTTTCAGTACTGTGATTTTCTTTCATTTTCCTTTTATCTTCCCTCAACTTCCCTCCGCAGATATAACAGTAGCACCGTTTATCAGCACCAATATGATCACACACGCAGCCACACTCACTCCAACCTCCCTTGTCCATAAATTCTGCTGGTGTTAACCTTTAAAAAGTATTCAACGAGGGGGAAAAAAAGGAAAGAAATTCACCTTCCACCCCACTTTCATCCCACCACCACCACCACCACCACCATCATCAGTGAGCGGGAATAGAGGGAGAAAAAAAAATAAGTGACAGTTTTAAGATCCCCATGGTGACAGTATATTTAACCTCCATGTTCTGTTCTTTATGGGATGCAACAGTTCAACTCGGGGGCCGCGTTGTCAGCAGGCTCAAGCTTTAAAAGGTCACTACTCTGACGAGCTATAAAGAAAAAAAAAATGTTTGGAGTAGATTCTTCATATCAGCACGAGCATTAAAATTAATTTATTCGCTTTGAGTGTCCACCTTAATACAGTAGATGACTTTGGATTGGTGGCCACAGAGGGAATTTAACCCCTAACCTGCCATGTAGTGACTGCTAGAGATAAAGGATCCTCATGCAGTACAGTCACCAAACCTCTTCCAAAGACTATTATTACGTTTGAGCGGCGTGTGTAATTTCACAAATATAATGTTTCAATGAATTTAATACAATAGGGCTTGTTAAGGCGGCTGTAGCTCAGAAGGTAGAGCGAGTCATCTGGTAGTCGAAAGGTCGCTGGTTCGTATCCCGGCTTCCACCAGCTGCATTTTGAGGTGTCCTTGAGCAAGATACTGGACCCCAAATTGCTCCTGATGAGCAGTTGGTGCCTTGCTTGGCAGCCTCTGCAATGTGTGCGTTTGAATGGGTGAATGTGACAAGTGTTGTACAGCACTTTGAGCCGTCAGTAGATTGGAAAAGCGCTATAGAAATGCAAGTCTGTTTAATTTAAGACACTTGCAGCACTTAAGGTTTGGACAAAAATGTCTTGTTGGTTAAATATAAAAAACATAAACGCTGAATTGAACCACAAGATGAGATTTACTTATTTTATTAACATGTAATCAAGACCACAGTCCTTTTTCTAAACTTTACCAAAGAGCAAACATACATCATCCCTGACGTACTCCTTTGAGAAAAATGGAAACAAATGCCAAAATCCACTTCATTTAGTCAATTATGTGAGGGGTTTTTATCAGTTAGTTATGTGAGAGACCTCATAAGAGCCTTCAAAATCAAACGTGTATCGACATGCAACTGAATATAGCATTAGCTTTTTCCTCACACACACTCATGGGCTCCAACAGGACGGACAGGTAATTATATTTAAAGTGTATGTACAGACAGAGTGTGAGAAGCGGCGGACAGACAGACAGACGCGGTGAGCTCACTCAGCTCTGATAAAAGCATGCGGACAGACAAGCAGGAAGTTATGGCAGTCACTTCCAATTTCCGGGGGCACACTGACGCCATTGGCCTGTGTCATGAGGCTCTCAAACACACACATACACATGTGCACACGCACACAGAGGCCCAGCAGTATTCTGGTCTCAACATTAATCACAGAGGTTGACAGGTAATCTGCCGAGGCGCTCCCTCCTTTTCTCTCTCTTTCTCCTTTCTATCTTTCCTTCTCTCTCTCTGCTCTTATCTCTCTGTTCCTTCTCTCTCTCTCTCTCTCTCGCTGTCTGTGTGAACTGTCAGTGGGATTGCAAAGTGAAAGATAGGTTCCTCCCCTCCCTCTCTCCATGCCTCATCCTCTCACTTCCCTCTCCATCCCTCCATCCTTCCCTCCCTTGATCTCTCCCCTGTGACGACCACTTCTATCACTCCCAATCACAACCCTCTTTCCGCCGTTTCCCCCCCATCAGCCTACCCTCCACGATTGTCTCCCCCTCGCTCATTCAATCCATCCATCTGTTTCGTCTGTCCCTCCATCCGTCTCTCTCCCCTCCAGGCATTACTGTTCAGGATGTGTCGCCTTAACACCTGACATGGGGTATTAAAGTCTGTACATGTTTGTGTGTGTGTGTGTGTGTGTGAGGCAGAGCGACTCAGCTCTCACACTGAACTCTGTGTATTTCAGGCATCGCGTCGGCCATCAGTCGTTCTGTCAGACAATCGATGAAGTCTTTACAGTTTCACAGCTTTTCCTGAACAAAATATGAAGCCTGATATGAAAATGTGACACCGATTAGCATTTACAGACTTTTCTGATCAGAAAGAAACGGCATCGGTTTGTTTGTTCAGACAGCAAATTCAGCCCGTTCACATTTTCAGAAGTGAAGGTTGAAGCCGTATAATGTTGTTAAACCACCGCTACAAGGTCATTTTTTTCAACATTACACAACACAGGTTTACGTAACACAATGATAGTTAATAAACTCCTTCACGGTGCATAATTTACAGGACACACATACAGTTATTTATGTACAAATAAACATAAACACATGGAGCAACTTTTCAATTTGCGTTGGGTGAATGATGATGTGTTCGGCATCATGATGATCATGAATTAATGATGCAGACATTGTTGATCTAGCATCAATATTTTGAATAGATAGTCAACATGTGGCTTTCCATTTGTCTCTACAGTGCCGGAGCAGGGAGGACGGGCTGTTTCATTGCAGTGGACATCATGTTGGACATGGCAGAGAACGAAGGCGTGGTGGACATTTTCAACTGCATCCGAGAGCTGCGATCACAGCGAGTCAACATGGTGCAGACAGAGGTTGGTGCACCATGTGTTTGCCAAAATGTTCACCGCTGTGGAAGGATGGAAATTGAAGCACTCCCGCATGATTAAAGTTTTCCAGCGTCGGATGGAAACTTTGAATCATGTAGGAAGAACTCACTGCTGACTATTGATGAGAGCTGGTGGATAGACTTCTTGAGAAGCTCCACAGCGAGAGGAGTTCTCAGAGGCTTACAGTCTATATCTCTACTACATCGAGAAATATTCCACCAAATGTCAGTTTGAATGAAAGAAAAACAGTGAGCTTGATTATCTTAATTGGCCTGAAGCATGAAGCATCGGTCTGTCTGTCTGCAGGACGCGAGCAGAGATAGACACAGTTTCAGTTTCTCAGTACTTCTTGCAGCCTTATACTGTATGATCCACCCCAATCAGTCCATCAATATTAAACATCCCTTGAATTATAGATGACAGTAGTACAAACACACACAAACACACAAACTCTAAATCAAATACGTACACACACACACACATAGAAACACATTGATTTAGGATTCTTTCTGTGTGTGTGTGTGTGTGTGTGTGTGTGTGTGTGTGTGTGTGTGTACGTGTGTGTACACATCTCAGAATATATTTTTTACCATGTCTTACTGCCAAGCACACTCACATAAATACATACAGAACCGCTGAAGTTTTCCAAATAGTTGCTTAAACTTTGTTCCTGTAAAATGACATTAATTTCTTTGGGAAAATGCATTTATTTGATTTACAGTTTCTAAAGCCGTTGTTTATAGAAGTTGAACAAAATGTATGTAACTAGATTAACTCCCCACACTGGGTTAACTACAGCTAACTGCCAAGGTTTTGTCAGGCGACAGCGTAGGTTACTTGCTATTCTACACACAGAGTCATAATTTGTTTTAATTTTGTTCTATCAATCATTTCTTTTAAAGAGTCTGCGTCTTCAAATGTTGGGTGTTTCATTTTGGAACAGAAGTATTCATTTCCTCTCTAAGCTACCTTAAGCCGACCTAATCCATCCCGCCTCTGCGCTCCATTTGTACCACTGATGAAAACCTTACACATCTAAAAAGTCAACTTTACACGGAGCAGAGAGAAAACAGCCTCATTTTCAGACTGACAGCTCGAGCTCAGTGCTTGGAATTGACTTTTGAATGGGTGTTAGAAGAGCGAGGTTCAGGAAAGTTATCCAGGGCATCGCTCAGAGTGTTTTCATGTGACAGCATCGGTATAAAAGCTAGTTAAGCATGCATGTGTGTGTGTGCGTGCACTTGAAACGGAGCTGAATGCATCCTGCCCTGCCTTTTGAATATGTGTGGGAGCAATTTATGTCAGTGTTGAAGCCGCTTGACGCTATTATAATCCTGCTCCACACAACACAAAGCAATTAATCTTTTAAAAGGCACTAGGGAAAGATGTGTGTGTGCGCATGTATGTGGTTTTTGTATGTGTGTGTCACAAGAGTAGGTAATGGCCAGGAGAGGACATTTCAGTGATGCTTTTGAAACTCTCCTCCCCGCTCCAAGGGCAACAATTAACATTCAACAGAGAGAGAGAGAGAGAGAGAGATGGAGAGATAAAGTGAAAAGCAAATTGAAACAGCGAGAGGCGGCAGACAAACAAGTGTGAGAGGAAACAATAGAAAGAAACGGGAGAGAGAGAGAGAGAAATAAAAAGTGAATGAACCGTAGATAAAAATGGAAAAGTCAGCGTCGGAGAAAGACGGAGAGGTGAATTAACATGCACAGAGGCTGCTGCAGCTCACGGTGGCTGGTGCTGGTCGGAGCACAAAGAGCACATTTGATCCAGAGCGCAGAAACACTGCAGGGCAAAGCACTTCTCCCTTTTATTTCACTTTTAGGCTGCAGAGGAGAATACGAGCACAAACATAATGAATTCACACGCACAAAGCAAACAAGAGCTGCGCCCACAGTGGAATGTTTGAGTGTGTTGGAGCCTTGAAAAAGGCCGGACATGAAGCTTAGTCCAAACGTGCCTTCTGTCCCTGAGAGGTCAGAGCCGACAGCCACGCTGAGAATCTGCGGTCGAGTCCACAAGCAGCTTCAAGATCAAACCTTTGTTTATACGCGGGCCGGAGATCTGTCTGTTTTGACCACAGCCTCGCTTTGACGGACTGCTTTTGCTCATGTTGCAGGAGCAGTATGTGTTCGTTCACGATGCCATCTTGGAGGCGTGTCTATGTGGGAATACAGCCATACCAGTGTGTGAGTTCAGAGCCATTTACTACAACATCAGCAGACTGGACCCACAGACCAACTCCAGCCAGATTAAAGACGAGTTCCAGGTGAGAACACACACTCACGCACACTCACACACACTCGTTTGATGGGAAATTCATTCTCTGGAGACAAACCTTTAAAGACGAGTTCACCAAGTTTTGTAGTCCACAAAATATTTCTGGAGATTCACAGAAAAACAGCATTGAGGAAAAAGGCTGAGTAGGGAAAATTATCGACAGGGAGGGAAAAAAATTCAAGGATTAATATTTTTTTTATGTCAAAACTTTGTGAAAATAGGAGAAGAACCTCATGTTCTCTTCAAAGCATTTGTGTTTTCTTCTCAGTTTACACAAAACACAAGATACATCTATTGTATGTTAGCATTTCATTAAGACTAAAGTAAGTGTTTAATCGTTTTGGTGAGTCATCATAATGTTACGTGGACATCTTGTATTGTGGTCCAGTCGTCTTAATGTGTTTCCTCACTCACGTTAACTTTGTAGAAGGCTGAACTTTAAGTGGCACTGATGAGCTATTTTTTTCTGTCTATCAGACGCTGAACATAGTCACCCCTAGAGTCCGTCCAGAGGACTGCAGCGTGGGTTTGCTACCCAGGAACCACGACAAGAACCGCAGTTTGGACGTTCTATCAGCAGACCGATGCCTGCCTTTCCTCATATCTGTGGACGGAGAGAGCTCCAATTACATCAACGCTGCGTTAATGGACGTAAGTGTATGTTCGACACATCAATCTGCGTGTTTTGTACGTGATGATATATTTACGGTGCAGAGATCTACAATCTTTGCTCTGATTATTTTTTACTGGCTGTTGTTATTCATCCGATCCATCTCAATACTCCAGAGCCACAAACAGCCAGCGGCCTTCATTGTTACCCAGCATCCATTGCCAAACACCATGGGCGACTTCTGGAGGCTGGTGTTCGACTACAACTGCTCGTCCATTGTAATGCTCAATGAGATGGACGCAGCACAGGTACGAACACGCAACCACGCTCACACAGACACACACAAACAGTATTCCCCGTCTGTTTTTCCTGCTTTTGGGCAAATTTATGTTTCATAAAAAGATCAAAAAGCAAACAGCCAGCAGCTGACCCATCTACTGTAACATCACAGGGCAATACATTCAATGACCGTGTTTATGAATGTGAATGTGTATTGACAGTCCTTGGAATAAATCTCCTGGTACTCACAATGTATGCAGTTATTCAGCAATTCATTAACAAATCTTGACAAATCTAAAAACCTGAATTAATAATCAAAAATGCGCTCCAAAATGAACAGAATTCTATAAAACATCGTCACAGCTTACAGTCAGAAACCGTGTTGTTGCATAGGAGGTGAAAACGCGACATAATACTGCAGCAGCTCAAATAATTAACAGACGAACACAGATGTAGCTGCGTCGTCGTGCTCAGCGCTGATTGTAAATGAGTTGTAGATTCTCAGCTCACACATGTCTGGCATTTTAAGTGAATAAAACCCCGCTCGTGGCATTCTTTATCTTGTGAGTCTGGCGGGTACGTAGATGGAAAAATGTGTTGAAATTACAGTCCTGTTTTTATGTCGGCTTTATCTCATCTTAATCCTGCACGGAGTATTATGTTCCACTCGTAGATAACTCTTTTATCTGGCCTCAGTGTGGAAGTATAAAAACTTGAAAATGGAATTCACATCTGGCCACAGAGGTGATAATCTTCATTATCGATGACGGGAATTCATAAAAGATTTTTCTGCCTTCCAATTATTACTTGTGCTGTTAGGCTGTTTGAAAGGAAATCCATGTGAATGTGTCTATTAAACCTGGTAAACTTTCTCTTTCTCGCTCTTTCTCGTCTATGTCCCATCTCTTCCCTATTTCTGTCTCTGTTTGCTACAGTTATGTATGCAGTACTGGCCGGAAAAGAGTTCGTGTTGCTACGGTCCCATTCAAGTCGAATTCATATCAGCCGACATCGACGAAGACATCATCAACCGGATCTTCAGGATCTGCAACATGGCCAGGGTACTGACAGACTCAACGCCTTCACATTTAATATAAAATAACAGATGTTTTAATAATAGTAACTTTATTGCACATATATTGAACAGTATGTGGTTCAGCTGGAAGTTTTCCTTGTGCTGTGAAATGTTGTTGTGTACAGGAAGTTACAGTAGTGAAGACCTTAAAAAAAGGGAAAGCAACGCCCACAAAGTTCACACTTCCTAACTGTATTTGAAAAACTTCACTCATGTTAAATTAAAAGTAAATGGATGATTAAATTATGGTTGTGACCTGCAGGTAGTGTTAGTCTGAGGAAGAATAAATGTTGGTTTGCATTCAGGGCCTCATTCAAGTACACCGAAAACACAAATGTTTCCTCGGTAGACCCAATTTGGAGTCTGCGGCAAACCGCGCCTTTCTCTTAATTCATTAAAACAAAAGGTGATTGTTTTAAGACATTCTCAACCTGAACTCGAGTATGTCTTTTCCTGAAATGTATTCAAGGTTAGCAAGATTAGATGACAAGCATTCTGGGAGACGCTAATCTGTCTGTGCTCCAGTATTTAGTCTCCCCCATCATCGCACATTATTAGCACTTGCACTTGGTCGGTCACTTACACCAGGTTTTAGTCGTTATTGCACATTAGCTCAACGGTCAAGTTCTGCACAGGGCTGCTCATAGATTCACATTAAAGGCCAAAAAGTATGTGGACTTTCAGATATTGTAGGAGAGATGAGCGAGTATGGCTGTAACCAACTAAATTATCTAAATAAAGGAAATTTCTAAGACATTCACTTTCTACTCACCCCCATGCTGAGGAGGTCCTGAGGAGCAAATAAGGACTTTTTTTTTTTTTAAGTCTGAAATTATTTTCTCTCCTGTGTTTATAAGTTTAGAACTGGTGAAGATTTTTTGCAGCGAAGAAGGTTTTCAGGAGGGGAAAAAAATTCATGTGTGAGACTGAGTTAAAAAGAATAATTGGGATGATTTAAAAAATCACTCCGTTTGAAACATGAAAAAAAAAAAATATCTTGGAAAAAAAAGATTTTTCATGTCTGTCACCAAGTGCAAAAAAACATCAAATACAAATTTAATTCAGAAAATGGATCAACAGAAGAAAAAAAATATAAAAATTGTCTTCACTTGCCCCTCACTGCCACCGTACCATGCTGATGGAACAGCATTCCTCTGAACAACTGAAGAAGACGGGGTTCCCCTTTCAAAATGTCAAACAACAGACAAAAATAGCATACAGCTTTTCTGGTGTAATCCAAGTCTCCTGTAGCCCCCAAATCCCAGATTAATTTGACAAGACATTATTTACACCCTTTTTTTTTTTTAAATGTCATTGTTGTTGCTGAGCTATAGGAATTAGCACACACATCTTCTGAAGTGGGTGCACAAGCCTGACTGCACATTGAGGAGCAAATAATATCTTTCTGAATCAATTTGGAATTTCTGGGCGTCTGGAAACCAAAATGTTTTGTGAACTCCAAAACTTAACCTGACTTTCTTCACACATGGGGGAGAACACATAATGACTGATGAGGATTTTCTTTTTTATGATTTAACTCGAAAAAAAATGGTTTGGAAAAATAAAAAATGTCATCCTTGCCCTTTATCTGACATATAACAATAGATGGTGGAAGGATTACACCCAGGAAGACAAAGTAACACCACATAAAAGGCATTTTTCATTTAATTTCACCTGACCTTTAGCTCCCACTAAGCAGCCGACTAGATGACACTGACTGTACCTCTCACACACTAACGCTGCCGTGCTAACCGAGTCCTGGTTCAGAGAGAACTCTAAAGAGACAATGTCAGTGTGGTGGGAGGTGGTGCAATAACAACAAAGCATCCTCTCCTTGTGTCTCCATGTTCCTCCTCTTGTCCTCTGCTGCCTGTGTTCTTTTCTCACCTTTTCTTTCCCTTTGCGTTCTCACTTCCATCTCGTCTTTCCTCCCCTCCTGCCTCGTCTTGTTACTCCCTTCTGATCTCATTTTCTCACCCATCCATGACGGTACAACTCTAGCGGTACCCTATCGTCCGCATGCTCCTATAGCACTTAGTGAACTCCCCACTACCCCACTCTCTATATTCTAGCGCTCTCTCTCTCTCTCTCCCTCTCAAACACATCACCAGTCTAGCGTGAAATGGCTCATATCATCGCCACAACAGCACATCTCACACTGTGAGAGCAGCTCCAACCTAGCTGAGTCTGTACCACCAACCACTAAGCTATCAAATGAAGAGGAGGAGAGTGAGAGAGCAGGAAGGGGGAAAAGAGGAAAACATAAAGAGTGATGAAGGGAGAGAAAAAGGTGGAAGGAAAAAAAAAAGATTGAGGCAAAAAGAAAAAGTTTGAAATGGGAGTTGATTGGAAGAAAGGATGAAACACGAGAGGAGGAAGGAACATGAGAAGAAATGGTAAAGCAGGTATACAGGAGAGAGAAAGAAATGGAAGAAAATGTGTGTAAATGTCAACGTGCATTGCAAACCTCACGGTAAATCAGTCTGACAGTGATGGCGGGCTTTGGTATTTGAGGTGGTGGATGCCAACCGCCTCGGGCCAGATGACTGAAAACATTTTGTCTGCCATGAAATTGAATTAAACATTACAAGATGTCCTCTTTGAGTCCAATCCGATTCCTTTAAACAAGCGTTTTTCTTCAGAAACAAGAGCAAATTGGAGAACAACAGCGCGCTAACACATGAAAAGTGCTTTATTGTCGGCTGAGTCTATCATTAGCAAATGAGACCGCCACTGAGAAGAATGGCAGCCTCTGCTTACAAACTACAAAGTGTTTGATATCTTATTCGTCCAAAAACAAGTAAGACGCTCAGATAAAACTCTCGAAATGTCCTTGTGTCCACTATCTAATCTGTTCACCAGCTTCGGTAAAAAATTAAAAGCAAACACTTGGACTACATTTATGTTTTTAGGATGATTTGACCACAGTCAACATTAGACTACACGATGAATCCTTTCACAGGAGAGGACAGAGACTTCTGGGTCATAAATGTCAACAATCTTTTTTGGACAGAGGACAGAGAAAGACAGTAATGCTTGAATTAAAAAAAATAATCCCTGCTTGATCTTTATTGTGATGATGACAGCTGTGGTGATAAAAATCCTAATTTTTCCCTCGTCTCTCTTCAGCCACAGGACGGTTACCGCCTGGTGCAGCACTTCCAGTTCATTGGCTGGCCGGCCTACAGGGACACGCCTCTCTCCAAGCGCTCCATCCTCCAGTTGGTCAGGAGGTTGGCGAAGTGGCAGGAGCAGTACGACGGAGGAGACGGGAGGACTGTGGTTCACTGCCTGTAAGTTCGACACAAACACACGACACACAGACGACACAAACCTGCAATGAAATAGAAAGAATTGGGTTTGAGGAGGATGAGAACAAATGCTGTTCACTGGAATGATAGATCAAGATAAAACTATAGAAAGACAAACGCTGTGTGTGTGTGAAAGACGGTGAGACCTAACAATGATAAAGTACTCGGAAAGAACACACACGTGTACGACAAAACACTTCACAACAAATGGGCTCACAGTCCCGGAAACACAAAGACACACACACACACACACACTAACCTCTGAGATGACATATACAATACATGGTGTTTGTAGACTCATCCATTGTTCTCTGCTGGCTAGTTCTTTCATGCTTTATTTTCCCCCCGCTGATCTGTCAGACGTACAGATGGTCTGAGCTCAACATTTATCTCAGTTCAGGTGTGTCTGACGTGAACTATGAGGAAGACAAACACACACAGCAGGTGGTCGAAAAAGATTAAAAGGACGATTCATAACAGGAGGTACACATTTATTGTAGTTTGATAACAATGTCAGCTTGGCTCATAACTACAAAATGAGTTAGTTGGTTGAAGGTATATAAGAGTATTTACATTATATCCAGCCTTATTTGAAGGGTAACTCTCTTCTGCATATGTGAAAAGTGTTGTGTGGCTCCAGAGGACGCTGAATGCAATCTGATAAACGTCCGATAGTGGTGTCATTCACACGCTCCTCGGATGGTCCCACATCCCGAGTTCGCAAGTCGTTCTTCCGACTTCGGTCTGATCGTGTGCACCAAAAAGAATTTTTATCACTTACAGCGTTTAAACAGCACATTATCAGCTGTTTCCAGCATCTGAATGACAGGGAGTAGCAAAGGAAACAGATCATGTAAGCCATCATCCTCTGACATGGCAGAGTTGCATTGTGGGTAATGAAGGAAGGAGGCTTTGAAACAGTCCTGAGGTCTAGCCGTGCACTGCTGTAACAGTTTTGGTCTCGTAATGGGCAGTTGAGAAGCAAATGATCAAAACTGACACTGCAGAACCAGATATGTCGCCATTTTTATTATATCAGTTCTTCTTCCTTTGGCGCCTCTGTTACCCACAATGCAACTTATCCACCAAGTTACATGACTGCAGGCAGTTTTATCAGATTACAGTAGGATTCCCCTGGAACCAGTAAAGGCTTTATACTACTTTATTTCCACAAAGGCAGTGAGACTCTCCAAGACCTGGATGCAAAAGGAAAAAAATTAAATAAAATGATTACACACACGTACATGTGTGTGTTTTGTATATGACTACACACACACACACAGAGGCTGCTTGGCTCCATGCAGCCCGTATCTAAGCAGAACAAATGAGGCTGATAATGAGGGGAAAACAGAGGCTGTAAAATCTATAGACGAGAGATTACAGGGGAACTTCACTAACAACAACACACAAACACTCACACACCAAACATTGCCTCAAGCGCATCACTGGTGCTCATCCAATCAGCATCCTCTGTCACAGCTCATTGGGCCAATCAGAATTGGCATTGATTTGTTTTTTTCTGGCTGCTGTGAGGTTCTTTTTGCTCTCAGTGTGATTTCTGAAAGAGAGTTTGAGATACAAGCTGTTTTCATTAAACCTGCTAAAAAATGTGATATTAGTATCATAAATCATTCTAAATTATTTCTTGATAGGCAGCTGACAGTTTTAAAGATTTCCACGGATTGTGTGCTGCTAACTACAAAAAGTCAGTCACCTTATGAACACAGTGGTTATTTTTAAATGTCTTATGAAATCATCAATCAATATAATGGCAGCTGCTTTATCACTACCTTGTCACACAAGTTTTCAGCTGCAAGGCCTAAATAGTTTGACCCCAACAGAAACAGCAGCAGTCAGTATCTATGGAAGCCCTGAGGGTCAAGTGAAGATTTTGGTTTAATCTCTGATTTAAACTATTTCCTCTCCATGTTTATGACTTGAGATCTGGTGAGAAATCTTCCATATTCCTTATAAGTTCCTTATTTTTTTCCATGTGTGAAAACATCTGAGGGAAAAACGTTTCTTTTTTCTCTTGTGAGTGAAACCAAATGAAAAATAGGAGTTTCAGGAGAATGTGTGAATCTGAATGAGGGAAAAAAAAAACGGAAGGCAGCAACACATTTTTTTTTTGTTCAGAGGAGAAACTGAGTTAACAAAGAAAGAAAAAAACTATCATATATCAATATAGAATAGAACTATCTTGTGTTTAGTGTGCATGTAGAAATTAAACTCACCTGGAAAACATTTTTAGAACATGAGGCACGCTGCACTTCAGCCTGTCGTCAATATGAGTCAAAGACATACAAACAAAAAGAGAATTTTTTTTTACTCCATCCAAAACTTTTTTCCATTCAGTTTCACATATGAAAAAAAATAATAATATCGGTAATCACTTCCACATTTTGTTTGACGATCAGTTTCATAAATGGAATGGAAGAAAAATCATGATTTTATTTTTGTTTTTTGATAAAGAAATCCATGTTTTTCACAACAACTACGGAACTTTGAGAGATTATCCTGGCAAAACTTATTTTTTGAACATTTTCTTTTTTTTCACCTGAAAGAAAAAAATCTTTTGTGGAAAAAAAAAACAGAAACTTCTTTTTTTTTTACTTGGTTTCACCTGAGTGGGTGGAATTCCACGTTTTCACAGATGGAAAAAAGTGTTTGTAAGTAAAACATTTCTAATTTCCTTTTTTTCCATCTGTGAAAACATGTGGGCTCAATTTTAAGTGTTTGTTTATTTAATTCTCATTTTGACCTCAAGATACGATCTGTCTCCTTAATTTTTTTCAAATTGTTTTAAACATCTCCAATTAACTGTTTTTTTTTTGTATTTCCCCACATGTTTTCACAGATGGAAAAACAAATGAGGAAAGAATTTATGAGATTATCCTGGCAAAACTTCTTTTCCCACCCAGATAAAGTCATTTAGATCAGACTTGGAAAATGGATCACCAGAAATAAAAAAAAATTAAAAAAATCCCTCCTTACTCCCTCAAGGCTGCTCGGTGCTGATCTTGACTCAACGGTTAATGCTTATATACAGAATCAATGGTTAATCTTGTGGTGTCTTATTGGAATACAGATGGTGACAGTGATACATATCCCATCTGTGACCCCCAGATCAAATCAATACTCAAAGCCATCGATTGTTCATGCTTGACACCTCTTACATGTGCATCAGTTATTTTTCAATAAAATCATAATCATAAGAAATTAAAATACTTTGGTTGTAGTTGCCCCACCTGACCCGACCCGACCCGACCCGCTACCATCACTGCTAAGCTCAAACCCGCAGTTAACGTAACTGACGGGATGCAGGCTTTCTCTGCCTCTGGGTGAAGGCAGCCTCACTGGCTAATCAGCCCCAGATATTGATTTCACAGACTAAGTAATACCAGAGATAAAGAGAAACATGATGGTTCAATCAGTAGCTGGTGAGAATTGATTATTTTCTGCTCCTCACTTGTCCTGGAGGTTGGAGTCTGATGGGTCTTTAATGCTGACTACATGTCTCATTTTCAGTGAATTACACAGAGGCAGGAGGCTGTTAGTGAATACTGAGGAGCGGCATTCTGCGCTGTATTTATTTATATAGATATGTATTTCAGATGGCGAAGAATAAATAGTGTGCCGTCTTGTCCCAAAAGATCTCTAATATATTTGCAGCATGCTGCAGTTCATATCTGAAAAATGTGGCTCCCAAGTATTTCATAAACACCTTGAGTCTAATATATCTGATAATTCCTCTCTCTCACAAACCATCTGTCATCCACCTGCAGTGCACACGGCGTAGCTCTGAAAGTAAGACAGATATTCTGTGTAATAATTCTGCTGGTTTTTCTCTTGTTTGGTTAACTTGGTGATTTGTTTTTAAAGCCTGTATCACCACACTCACCGTTTCATGACAAAAACAGAACTATGATCATAAGAACTTTGATAAGCTGAAAGTTTTCCTGTTTTGTAACCAAGCGAGAGAAAGTCGGTATGCTGCGTACCTTTAAAGTTTTAACGTTGTCATCAGTATTGGCTTCAGTTGATGCTTGTTAGTTTCTCTTACATGAGCTGGAACATGTTACATTACTGGTCGACCTTCAGATGAAGTTAATAAACTTAACAAACTGTGAAAGTTGCTCTGACCCTCAGTAGAACTCATCTTGATTTTATTGGGTTTGCTGGTTGTTCCTCAGTAATTAGGTTTCATGCATTTTAGCCCCTAAGATGTATCTGACAGCACTAATGTAAAATGTATTTAGTCTCATTTTTATCCCTTACTCAGATCTAGTGCAGGGAAACCTTTGCATTTTAAGTTTTTTATCTCAAACGCAGCGTAATGAAAATCAGTGGTGCCGTCTCCCGTTTCAAAATAGATTTACGGATTCCGTACATAACAAAAATGCAATAAACCTGAAAATGAGTTGTTTTAAATGATTGGTCCAGTGATGCATGTATTCCAGTTGTTTTAAGATTCTTCACCACGTTTGGACGCATTCATTTGTAGTCCTTCAGCACAAATAATTAATAAAATCCGGGAGAATTGATTTACCTGATAACATCTAAACTGTAGCGGTCCTGGCGTTGTCAATGCAGAGTAGCAGCATTAGCAGTAGACGGTGGGTGAATTTTCTGACGGCTGCCACTCCACCTCTCAGCACCCAATGTTTTATTCAGTTGGAATACTGAAGGAATTCAGCTGGAACCGGTCGAGACGGGAAAGTCTGGAGCTCTTTTCATGGCGGGAGGTCTGACTGCTGACTGGCAGAGCGCTGACTGCTGATCGGGCCACACCGCCTGTAAACACACGATATATACTCACA
Source organism: Diplodus sargus (assembly GCA_903131615.1). NCBI lineage: Eukaryota > Metazoa > Chordata > Actinopteri > Spariformes > Sparidae > Diplodus > Diplodus sargus. The sequence continues at coordinate 597,276 of CAEMYA010000414.1, read as the reverse complement.
AATACGGTTGCGTCACTCCACCTTTTGTCTATTACAGCTAGTTAACCCCTGCATTGAGTCTGTGAAAGGTGAACACATCCATTCAAATGTCTTAAACCCATTAGTAGGGCTCATGTTTCTTTGAGCTGCATGCAGAGACAGTTCTCTTTGTTCTGCATGTTCACTCTGTCACTTCCTGTCAGTCTTTGTCTCATTTAGTCTTTTCTAAATTTTCACTGTTGGACTTGTTTTACTTTAGTTTGCAATAAAAAAAAATCAAATGTCAAATTTGACATCCTGGAACTTCTATGCACTCTGTACAATCATTTGCATTTTGAAAAAATTTTTTCCCCAAGTAATACAGTTTAAGGAGCAGTTCCAGTGGTGAGCATGTTAAAACTAATCACTAGCTATTCCTGGTTCAGGACAGCAGGTGTGTGGGAATAAATATTTAGTGATTTAAATGCGATTATCAATCAGAATATCATCGTATCACAAAAGCAAACATGAAGCTGCACACACACAAACACTCAGAAGGTTTTGTGTTCAAATTTAGCTGACTACATTTGGATTTGCCCACTGTAGTCAAAGATCACTGATGATGAAGGTTCAGAGACGCCAACATAAATCAATAACACCCTGTATATGCTCTGACTCCTATCACCGGACGCACACTCGTCAATACTTACAGCAGCATTATGAAACTTTTTTACATCCAAATAACAGCTTCAAAACCATTTTGATGGTACAGCGTCTTATAATATGGTCACTGATGTCTCTATCATATGTTGCTGCATCTACGGGGCGCCAAATCACACAATTTTCACAAAATTATACATTTCATTTCCAATTTCTGGATAAAGCTGCTTTGAAATATGCTTTTAATGTATTTAATTATATTCAGACTTTCCTTTTAAGGGTGATGTTGGTGTGTTTGTTTAGGTTTATGAAGAGCAGCTCGTCCTCAATGTCTGTGGAAGCCCCGAGACCCCAAACTGAACATTATTTAGCTTAGCATCTTCTGCAAAGACTTTATGTAAAAGCATCTTTATTACAGCTACTAGTGTCTTTGTCATTTTAACAGAAATATTAGTTTTTGGGCGGCATTTGCCAAAAAAGACTTGGTGGTACGCTCTCAAGAGACTGAAGGCTAAAAGTGTTTTCCTCTCTAAACAGAGAGCCCTTCCTCCTCCACAACCAAACACCGATATACATACAGTCACGGCTGAGAGACAACCGGTGTTGTTAGTTTTATTAAAATCCACTGAGATGTTTCTGGGTTCTGGGTTCAGAAGTTTCAAGGGCGATTTTGAAAAGCTGACACCAACAACCTCAACACAGCATCGGCAGCTGAGTAGTGACAGGAGAATAACTCAGTGGAGAAGAAAAATCCCTGAGAGGAAACATTAAATTCTATGATAAACACGTTTTTAAAAGCACGGCTCCCACGGTGATAAAAGAGGGAAATCAAGTCCTGCTGTTCTGTAAAGGAGGAGAGAGAACGGCTCTCACTTCAGAGCAGCTCGTCCAGAAAGACGAGAGGTGGTCGTTTCTTTCTTAATTCTCTCTGTAGAGCTCTAATCTGATACTCACCTAGGTTTCCAGTATGATGATGATAATAATGAAGATCTTGTCTTCTCCTTCCTCCCTCCTCCTTCTCCCTCCTCCTTCTTCTTCCTCCTCTTCCTCCCCTGCAGTACCGGTGGAGGGCGTTCTGGAACGTTCTGTGCCATCTGCAGCATCAACGAGATGATCCAGCAGCAGAACATCGTGGATGTTTTCCACACCGTCAAAACACTGAGGAACAACAAGACTAATATGGTGGAGACTATGGTGAGGACTCGTGACACACACACACACACACACACATTTTAAAGCAGGAGATCTAATGCACTAATGCATTAAGAAGTTATTATCATATGCAGTATCAGAGATAAATGTGACAGCTACCTGACATTTAGACTTTAGATCATAGTGTCCAAGATGTTTCCAGCAAGTGGAGTTTGTACTACGGAAGCCCTGAGGGCCAATTGATCCATTTTCTGATCTAAGATGTTTCCTCTCCTGTGTTTATGCCTCAATAACTGGTGAGAGAGAAAAAAGTTTCGCCCAGATAATCGTTTTACGTTTCTTACAGTTTTTTCTCATCAGATGAAATCTTGTGGAAAAAAAGATTTTTTTTCACAATTTCTCCCGGAAAAAAGAAATTAAAAAAGAAATAAAATTCCCTCCCCAATATTTTCACAGATGGAAAATATACATGGAGAAACTTTTTTTCCTCCAGTTCTCTAATTATGAACACAGGAGAGAAAACAATATAGATCACAATTTAGAAAATGGATCACTAGAAAAAGAAAAAAAAAAGCAATTCTTCACTTGTCCCTCAGGTCTCCTGTATTATCCTGATGCAGAGTGACACTTGGTGCAGGAAATCGTTCAGTCAAAGGATCTTGGGGCCCCTGAACTGTTTTGCATCTTAAGGAAACAATATAATAAGTGCTTGTTTTTGGCTTGTGGCCAAAGATGTACAGTTACAGAGAAAAGGTTTGGGCCGACCTCACAGTGTACGTTCATAAATATGCATGTGGTGTTTACTGTACACAAAATACAGAAGTTCACCCAGAAGTTAAATGTTAACTGAATGCTACCATGCCGACATTACTTTCTGTCATTTTAACTTGGATCCTTTCCAACAACTTGATAAGAATTGTCAGGTACTGCGTGTGAACATTTTGGGGAGAACGACAGAAAAGTTTGAGCTACATGTTGTCAGTCACAAACTGAGGATTATTAAACTTTAATGGCTGCATACAGCTGCTCTCACAGGAAGGCTTTTTCACAATGCACTTATCCCGGGACGGGACAACAGCCAGAGAACGTGTTCACACTTACACATTCCAACGTGGGCTAACCCGACTTCAGCCCGGGGTTTGCTGGTCCTGTTACAGTATCTCCAGAAAACTGACTAAACACAGGCTGAAGTTAACCAGAGTGGACGCAACATGTTGTAGAGTTGTAACATTAGAAACAAGATGTTCTCAGAGGAGAATAAGGTCCCAGAATACTGTCTGAGGCTAGACAGGTGGCAGGGTCCGCCACATGTAAACAAAGTGAAACAATATTAAATTGTGTTGTGTTAATTTTAATGGTTGCATGTTATAATGTGTAAATATTAAAAATGATTCTGACCGTGGCTCGTTGTGTTCCCTCCACAGGAACAGTATAAGTTCTGCTATGAAGTGGCTTTGGAGGCGCTCAGCTCCTTCTGATTGGCCGAGAGCTGAAGATCTCTTTTCTGAACCGCCGTTGACGCCGCCTGTCCTTCTCAACGCAACACGTGGGAACACACGACGCGCAGTACTGCTTCGTGTCGACCCGACCCCGACCTGTGAGCATGTGTGCCTGTGTGTGTGTGTGTGTGTGTATGTATGTTTGTGAGAATGTGCACTTG
>CAEMYA010000414.1:576417-592936 GCA_903131615.1 Diplodus sargus | reverse complement strand
AACTCAGTCGGATAAATACAATTTTTTGTTGAGAAAATAAACAGGTGTGTGGATTCCACCGTGCCGACATTACTTTCTGTCATTTTAACTTGGATCCTTTCCAACAACTTAATCAGAATTGTCAGGTACTGCGTGTGAACATTTTGGGGAAAACGACAGAAAAGTTTGAGCTACATGTTGTCAGTCACAAACTGAGGATTATTAAACTTTAATGGCTGCATACAGCTGCTCTCACAGGAAGGCTTTTTCACAATGCACTTATCCCGGGGCGGGACAACAGCCAGAGAGCGTGTTCACACTGACACATTCCAAAGTGGGCTAACCCGACTTCAGCCCGGGGTTTGCTGGTCCTGTTACAGTATCTCCAGAAAACTGACTAAACACGGGCGGAAGATAACCAGAGTGGACGCACCACGTTGTAGAGTTGTAACATTAGAAACAAGATGTTCTCAGAGGAGAATCAGGTCCCAGAATACTGTCTGAGGCTAGACAGGTGGCAGGGTCTGCCGCATGTAAACAAAGTGTAACAGTATGAAGTTGTGTTGTGTTACTTTTGGTTGCATGTTATAATGTGTAAATATTAAAAATGATTCTCACCGTGGCTCGTTGTGTTCCCTCCACAGGAACAGTATAAGTTCTGCTATGAAGTGGCTTTGGAGGCGCTCAGCTCCTTCTGATTGGCCGAGAGCTGAAGATCTCTTTTCTGAACCGCCGTTGACGCCGCCTGTCCTTCTCAACGCAACACGTGGGAACACACGACGCGCAGTACTGCTTCGTGTCGACCCGACCCCGACCTGTGAGCATGTGTGCCTGTGTGTGTGTGTGTGTGTGTTTGAGAGAATGTGCACTTGACTTGTGTGAGAGGGCATGCGTGAGCGTGTGTGTATCTACATGTGTGTGTGCCTGTGATAACCCCCCCCCCACTCACACACACACACACACACACACAACCTGTACAGAAGATGAAAAAAAGCGACAAACACACACACCGGTGATTTTTCATGTGTGTGTGTTTGCGTCAGTGACACTGGGGACTTTACATGCTTGTACAAAGAGAAAAGAAAAAATGATATGTTGAAGAAAAAACAAAAATCAGATGTTAAAAAAAAAAAAAGTAAAAAAGAAAGCGCCACTTTTTCCTTCTCTATCTCTCTGTCCTCTCTGCTGGGCTGTGATGTGACTATTGTACAGTACTTCCTTTTTAGATATATTCTACGCCTTGAATGTTGTCTCCCTCTGAAGGCTGGATGCACACTGGAAGATTTAATGGGAACTTTCACATTTAGCCGAGGTTCAAACGAAGCCTCGACTCAGATGTTTATCCAACCCAGAGTGTTTGTAGAGAGAGACGAGATGCGGATGTTTTCTGTCGATGATTCAGTCGCTGGATCAAAGCAAGAAGCCAACAGACACTTGTGAATATTTCTGGCTTTTTTTTTTTTTTTTCTTTGAAATCAAACGCTGATGAATCTCCTCGCAGCTACGGCCTCTTGATTGCGTCAATGTTAAACACTTACGAGACTTGTAATTCAGTAATTGGTTACAAAAAAATTGGAGGATGGTTTCTTTTCCTTCACGCTGCATCAGATCAACAGTTTTGCTTTTACTGAGGGGAAAAAATAAAATGGTTACAAATAGTGTAGCATGTCACGAGCTACGATGCGTGGACTCAATGCATGGTGAAAAAAAACAACAGCATCAAACAGACAAAAGAGCAACAGTCCCGCCTCGCCTTTAAGAAAACACCTTGTTTCTATCTGCTCCTGCTTTTGTTTTTCTTCATTGAGGCTGTAAAAAAAAAAGAAAAAATCATGAATGTTTCTGGATGGCTTTATGTGAAGTGAGTCTTGCCAAAATCTTATAGTGTGCATCCACCCTTACTGTAAATAAGATAAGACAACCACAGTCAAACAAACAAACAGACAAACATCACACACCAGGCACGTCGCAAACAAAAGGTTCTCATTTCAAACCACACTATCGCTCTACACAGCAGTCGCAGTCGTTCTCAGCCGTGGCTTTTAGTTTCACACAAAGTCTCATGTTACCTTCCTCCAAACGCTCCATTCAGACACGCCGTCAAAAGAATTAAGAAATATATTTTTGCATATTGCACGTTAAGCTGACGCCCACATTCAGAGTGACTTACGGTGAGGAAGAAGATTGAAATTAAATCTTTGTCTTAAAGGAGACTTTTAGAAAGAACATGTTGGGATTTAACTTTTGATTCTGGGCACGTCACCTTTTATGAGGTCCGGATGAAAGAACTAGAGCCCGTCTGAAAGTATCAGCACCTGTCCAAGATAAATCAGTATCAGCATATGTGTTGTCATCAAAATAATCAGCTGGTTAATTGATATCAAAATAATCTTTAGCTTCAGCCTGAGTCACAAGTGTTATATCAATATCAGAATATATTCACTCTCATAAATTGGTGCCAGCCTCAGAACTCGTTATCGGTCGGGCTCTAAAACTAAACAAAGAGTCATTTATTCAACTTTTTCATCCATTTGTTTACGTGGTTTTGAATACTTGGTTTGACTTGAAATAGTTGAAAGGACGAAGAGCAAACGGGGATAAATCTCTAACTGAAATCAAGACTGACCAAACCAAACTTCTGGATGTTTTGCACCTTCTGTCTGAACATTCAAACACACGAAGCAACACGCAGGAGGCGATCGCACATTTATTCCGTTAAGAGTTAACTCTGAAATAATATTTCCGAATACATTTTCTGAAGACTCTAATGAGAATTGGAGATGTATGACTGAGAGTAACTCTACCCATGGTGATGAAACATTTTAATGAATTAGCTTTCAATCAGAACTCCGATGTTTAAGGTTTTATATTCTGGATACATTTCAGTGAAGGAGAATCCCGGCCGACCGTCTGTCATTAAAATGACAACACAAAGTCAAAGCGACCGGTCACATTTACTCTCCCTCTGCAAACAAAGCCTCAAATTTGCTTTTCACTAAACCCACCGAGGTTTAAAAATTAATCTCGCTGCCCGGCGTGATAGGAAATGATGTCAGTTAATGATCGACCCCAGGGTGAATGAAGGTCAACATGGCTGACAGTTCAGATGCCGCTGCAGCTCAAAGAGAAGGACTTAATGAGAATGAAACCGCTGACTTCAGCTCCCCTTTGTCTCCTCATTTGATCAGGCTTTAAACTTTCATATTTCCCTTAAAAGACGTGAGGAAGACGAAACAACAAGCTAATATTAAAGACTCTTATTTCAGCGTCCTCTGAACTGTGTTAAGTCAAAAGGCCTGTGAGGATATTTGGGGATTCGTTGGTCTTTTCTGGTGACTAAAGAACAGTCGCAGCACCGTCTGAGGTAAAGGGCTTCATTTTCAAACACCGTGGATGAGTCACTCAAACTAAAGACGGAAGCACTTTTCTAATCAAATCAAAACTGATTCTAACCCATCATTTCATTTATTTTATGTCAACAACTCATACCGATAGATGTCAGTGTTAGGAAACAGCTGATCACTCAGTTTGGAATGACACCTCACTCAGGTGAGGGTCATCTCTGGTAACATCTGTTTAGTTTGTAAAGTGTCGATGCTCTTCTCGGCCAGAACCGACATACTTTGTGGCAAAATGTTGTGGCAAACTGTTCAGTCTGCGCTTACGTTTTATTTGTTTGCTGGAGTCCAGTCAGGCTCGTTAATGGACCTATAAAGACAAAGACAGTCAGAGTGTTGTATTGAAGACGATGTGAATGCCAGAAATGTTTTTTCTTTGTTTTTTTTCCACTAAGGCTTTATTTTATTGGCTTGGTTCATGGCCGTTCATCTGTATTATATATTTTGTTTGTTTCCATTTGGTTATTTTTTTAATTTGTTTTGTTTTTTTTGTCTTGAATTTGTACATTTCTTTTGTATAATTATTATTCTGATGATTATTTGTCTAGCAAAGTGTTGTTTAGATCTGGTGATGCCATTACCATTGGTTGTTTAGTTGTTTGAAATGTGGTTAACATGAAATAAAGGGACCAAAATGTCGAACGTGATCTGTTGTCTCTCCTTACAGCCTCTGAGTTTGATTTACTGAATGTCCTGTGTGTTAATCTGAGAAACTCTGAACGTCACAACATGGGAGTTAATATTTCTGTCATCTTTTAGCTCTTAAAGGAACAGTTCACATTCAATCATTACCTACTCACCTACATGGAGATGGAAAACTGGGGGAAGTTTCTGGATCCACAAAACACTTCTGGAGCTTTGCAGCAGCATTCCAGTATTCTCCTTAACAACTGAAGTAGATAAGAACATCGCGTTAGAACGTGAAAACCACAAATAAAAACGATTTTCAACAAGTCAAATGAAGCCCTGGGACAATGGATGATGAACTCTCTGTCTGGGTGAACGTAAACACGCAGGATGACAGTAATAATGTGGTCTTTACATTAAAAGTTTGACATCAGTGGAGCTTTAAATCATTCCTCAGGCTGGTTCAGTGACTCTACGGAGCGCATTATGTTCAACTCCTCCACGAAGTGCTTTGTTTCAGTCTATACAGATGTAAAACAACAGAAATAGTTACCCTCCACCTCTGTACTCGTCGACTTGGGGGGCCTTAATTGTTGTTATTGACCTTGTTGTTCGCTGACGTCCCTCGGTAAGTTCCCGTCATTGATTCCAGCGTGATGAAGGGCGACGCAGGATGAGAGCGATGATTCGTCAGCTGAAAGAAAAGGCGGTAAACAAAAAATCAATGTGCCCGCTGTTACAGCCTTGTTCATGTGCAAGATGTTGGAAAAGTTAGTGACACGTCTACAAGGATACAAAGTTTTAGAGTTGCAGAGTGCGTCATCACAAAGGAAAAGGAAAGAAAAACATCGAGTTATTTAGAAGATTTAAAGTGTAGGACTATAAACCGTGAAGGAACGGTCCGCCATTGTTTTCGGTCTCACTCCAGGGATTCACTGTTTGGTCTCTGATGGGTTCGTCTTAGCAAATCTAACAGATTCTTTTCTTAACTGAGTCACAGTTAAAGGTCTGTACACACAGGAACCGACAGCCACGCTGCTCCAACTCCTCACAAACTTTAATCCATTTAATTGTTTAATCTCGAGACCTTCGCTTTTTGTTTTTCTCCTACGAGTCTCGAGCTCCATTATGATCCCTGTGCTGGGAAACAAAAATAAAAAAAACACACGGGTCTTTATAAGCTGAATTTTTTTCTCTACCTTTCTAATCAATCAGAGTCAGTGATGAACGCAGCTCCAAGCCAACGGCCTCATCCTTTATTTAGCTGGTTGATTCCCAAGGAGCTCATAAATATGCATGAGGCTGCGATTAGCATAGGCACCAAGGACAGGGCCTGTACCTTGGCATTATGACGATCAATCAGAAACACTAAGGGGCTCCTCAGAGGGAAGCTGTCTGTCAGCTTGGCTTTGGGCTGAGTTGATGCACGCGCGCACACATAAAAAAAAAAAAGGTACGCCCAAAGCATACATAACACACCGCACACACACAGGAAGAGGCAAACAAAAAAGCACACAAAGCATCCACGTACACACCTGAAGGCCCAGACAAGGCATGCATACACACAAACACAATCACAGAGATGCAAAGCTGATGTTTACCGTCGGTCTCGTATTCTCTCCATCCTTCTTGTTACCTCCTTTTTCCCCCTCCCCATTCCTTCTCAGTACTGAGTTTGTAATGAGTTTGAAAATTGGCCCATTTCATTTGCTCTCACTGAAATGTCATTATCTGGGGGAGGAGGAGGGGAGGAGGGGGGCACCGAGGCGCCGCGATATATTTTTTCCACTCTAACGGGGTTATTAATATATTTTCTCCCGGAGAACTTGTAACAAGGTTATATGGTGCCCGCTGCAGATCTCATGCATCTCCATGAGCTGTATTTACACTGATTCGGAAATCTGATTCATTCACCTTCATGCATGTGTTCTGCATCAGTGTGACAGTTTCCTGCGTCATTTGTGCTTGAGCTCATTAATCTAAACATCCATTACAGCGCAGAGCAAACCAGAGTTCTCCTTCTCGGTGGCTTCAGGAGGGGTGGAGGTACGAGGAGCTCCACAGGAAGCTCAGAGATCAACGGGGGATCTTCTTTCCTGAGCTAATAATAAATCATTTGTCAGCGTGTTTATTTTGCTTTTAACAAGTTCTGATCATTCAAACTAATAAACACAATCGTATTCCTTCTGTGGTGATCCGTCAGCGCTCCGGACGAACACTGTCCTGTCGTCCAAATGATGATCGGACACGTGTTTGGGTCGAACAAAAAGCTTCTGTACAAACTGAACCGAGCACCGACTCCAACGCAGCACGTCTTCTCACACTGTTACTATGATTATCCTTCTTTCTTCAGCGCTGTATCAGCACTAGTTAGTATCGCAGGCAGGCTAGCCTTCTTAGCATGAGACCTTAAAAAATGGGAAACGGCCTGTCATTTAATGTAAAAGAAAGACATAATTCTGGATATGTCCCTTTAACTACAAAGTGAACGGGGTCTACTCTGGGCTGAGACTCATCCTGCAACCAAGTTTCACCGAAATACGTTCAGCAGTTTTTGTGTAATCCTGCTGACAAAACAATGAACCAGCAAACTTTTCCTCTCTTTCTTCATCACACCTGAACGTGTTTGACAGCCTCCGGTTTGTTACAGTGTCTGAAATAACGACAGCTCTACAGTAAATCAATGCACTGAAGCACTGTTGTCTTGAAATAGCTCTTAGCTTACGACTTTCAATCCTGAAGTAAAGAAACTACACTTGGTTGTGGGATGGTTTGCATTCAGCCCAACAAACCTGCCGGCCTCGTTCAGCACTGCAGACGTCGCCATCAACACACGGCACAGCTGAGCTACACGGCTTCAGATCCACGGTCGGCTCTGTTAACTTATACACACCTCAGTCAGTTAACGGATCGATGAGTCAGGCAGACTGGAATCTATTTAACAGGCACGGACTCACAAGGCAGCCTCCTCTTAGGACTTTGGTTTTCATCAGCAGAGTGATGAAGATGCTGAAGGCTGTTCTCACTTATCAGAGATTACAGTCATGTATACAAAATGTCAATGAATTTTAAAGAGTTTGGTGTAATTAAAGACCACTTTTCCCTTAAATCAACAGCTGGTATGAAAGTGAAGCTCGTCATGTGTCAGTGAAACAGTCACCTCCAAAGATCTGTGACCTCGACGGAAACGAGTCAGCTCATTTAGCTTTTTTCCTCGGATCTGTGTAAATAATCCCCGCTGTTGTTTCCAGCGACTCCGCCGTCGTGAGGGGAAGCAAAACGAGATGCTAAGTCATGCACGACCCGGGCTGCAATCCATCAGCTCCACTCTCATTCACGTCTGCTCCGTTTCCGTGGAGTTGGACACGAAATGAAGACATATGGGAAATCTCACCTGTGCTGCGGAGACAGAACGCAGGAGATGTGAGATTGCTGCAGAGCTTCTGTCGCGGGAACAAAACCCTGAAAAAAGCTTTTGTTGCTCTGACCAGGTTAGTTTTCACAGCAGCAGGGAGGCCGAGAGCACAGAATGTTCTTTTTTTTAATACTTAGCTTGTTTAATCTATTTAATGGTGTGTTTGGAAGGTGCTCATTGAAATTGTGGCTATTTTGCAGGAACTTCTCTTCAATATGTTCATTTAAATGTGAGTTTGCAAATTCCAGTCTTGGCCTCAGCTACACAGCCTGCTGGGTTAGAGGCGGACTGAACAAAAGTTGAAAAAAAAGGACTGAATGGAAGTTTAAGAGAGGTCCCACCAGCACAAATTATGGCCAATTAGGGAAAGTCTGTCATTATTTCAGGGGACGACCACTTTACCGCCCGGCCTGCTGTTTAATTCTGAAGAAACTGGAGAAACCTGTCGCAGCATTTTCTTCAGTCTGGAGTAATATATTCAGTCTGCTTCACTGTTTTCATACTTTGTTTAACGCATCTTTTGAATATCGTTTTTATAGTGTAAAAGACTTAGTGACAAAAGATGTTTTAAAGCAGCTACGTCAGTCTTTGAGGAAAATGCTGTGACGCTCCAGAAATGTTTTGTAGACGAAACTTCACCCAACTTTCCATCAGCATGAGGGGAAGCTACACAACTCTTTCCACACCCTGGTGCTTATGCTCCGGTTCTGTTTACACACAAAAACCACTTGGTTCGGGTCAGGAAAACAGAGCACTTTGGCTGGAAATCATTACTTTGGTCGACACAATCACACATGGAAATGTCTGCTGGTATGTTTGGTGGTGTGACTCGACTGCAGTTAGCTGCTTAGAAGCCTTGTTGGCTGTTGTAACTCCGGATGTGACGGTGACGTGTCGTGTTTACAGACCATGGACGTCTCTGTGGTTACGTGCTGACATTAAATCCTGGAGACTGGGCCGACTTTTCCTTAAGATACACGTCCGCCTTGAAAGGTGCACAAAAAAAACAATAAAACATTCATGCTCCTGAACACCAGAGAAAAAGGATGGAGATAAATACACACGTTGGCTGATATAAGTCTAAATGTGAATAAAGATTCGATGTGCTCGATCTGTACAAACTCTCAGAAAGTACTTGATTCAGAAGGCCGCTGATGAACAGCAGGAAAAATAATGATGTGAAAATGAATAATTCCATCAGACGACTGCGAGCTTCTTCTCCTTGTGTTGTTGGACGGAGAGCTCTCACAGAGTGCTCTTCACAATCACCTCTGATCCAGCTGAAGTCCATTATTTTGCTTCACACGAACACGCTAAAGCTGCATATTACATTTCTCCATGGCACTATTTACAGTAACACAGATTGTTATTGCCATTTTTCCACGGCAAACCTGAATTCAAAGTCTGAATATACAGCAGATTACAATCTTAAATTAATCTTTAGAGATGTTAGGTAAACCAACCTCTCAAGTCTGAGTAAAAAGCAGATTTAAACGTTTTGTTGACTGGGAAAAAAAATGAAAAAACTGTCAGCATTAAAAGCAGAATCATGGCGTTAACAAAATAAAATAGCACACAGGAGCAAATAAAAGAGGCTGGAAATAAAATGATTTTGCCGTTAATTTGAAGCTGGAGGCGGCCGGTCCCACACCTATGCTCCGCTCTGAACTCTACTGAAGGACAAGGCGTCTAATTGGATGTAATGAAGTTAAAGTGGAGAGCGCAGACTTGCTGACTAGCCTTTTAAAAAAAATCACCGAAGGCAGTTAAAAAAAGAGGCAGGGGAGGTGAGGACAGTGAGAGCGGAGGGCAGCGGAGGAATGGAAGAAGATGAAGTGGAAATTAACTGCAGAAGAGAAAGAAGACGAAGATGGAAAAAAAGCTCCATCAATTAGGAGACGAGGCAGATCCATCCAGGCGCCTGAAAATGTGGTATTTCGAGGTGTAAAAGTAAAGGAACGACTTTGGCTGATGTTCAAATTTCCTGTGATACTGGAGATGACTGATGGCGGTTCAGACGGATTGATGACCTCCTCAGATTACTGCATCATATTCAGCTCCATCCTTCAAAATAAAACCAGGTTGTGTTTGGTCCAAAACTTGTTTAAAAAAAAAATATATTTCATCCCAGTTTGTAACTCATTTTGAAACATTTGGTAAAAACCACTCTCATCTAAAGGTTGTCTTTCGATCCCGTGTCATGTTTAATCCAGTCTAAAGAAGATTGTATCTGGTTATATTGATATTTTTTCATGTGGAAACATAAGTGAGGAGCGTAAAGGCCAGTCGGTAACAAAGCGGGAGATAACTGTCAGCTCTGTTAGCCTTGTGAATGTGAGACGAGGCAGCGGGCGAATCTGCAAACAGACCATTAAATGTGAACTTTCTTCACTCTCGGCCTGATTGTTCATTGGCCTCCTCCACCCGCGGCTTTCATGCTGCGGGGTTCACAGGTTCACTCTACTCTGCAATCATTTCTCTGAAGTTTCTTTTCTCCATTCTCTCCCGTCGGCCGGCAGCGTTCTGAAAGGGTTCTGCTTCGTACACAATGCTCAAAGATCACACAGGAGCGCCACTCTTCTGCAGATTCACCCCAAAAAATTCAACAGATATTCATCAAAGTCAAAGAATAAGAGTGAGGACAACACATGTTTTAACTTCTGCAAAAAATGCTCAATAAATTAAATCATGCCATGACCAAATTTCACAGATAAGAAGATCTACGACATCTGCAGTCAAGACTTCTACAAACCACCGATGGTTCATGTTGTACGAACGATACTGACTGTACAAAAGGTTTCATATCACGCTCACATTAAATGTTTATGAAGAGATCCTCAAAGGTGAGCAGTGAATCCAGATTTCAGTCACGTACTCATCAGCATCATGTTTGACTGATATGTTGAGTTGCACGACTGCAACATCGTCATCTACAGAGTGAGACGTGTTGAATTGTGGGAAAGCTGACAGGAAGAAGTGAACACGCCACTGTCAGGATTATCTATTGTGGAATATTTGAGGGAGAGTTATTGTGAATTTAAACACAATTTAGTCAAAAGGGAACTGATTTCTAAAGTAGCTTGTTTTACCATAGAGGTTAATAAGAAAGGTTATGCTGCACTTTTACAATCAGTAAATGCACTGATGACCTTTTAAGTATTCTTCATACAATAAAAGACTATACGGAAGCTCTGAGCGGCAAGAGAGGATTTACTTTTTTTTTTCTGGTGCTCCTTTTTCTAAGTTCTCTCTTTTTTTCATGTGAAAACGGTGAAAAAAAATTAATAGGTGAAAAAAAAATCACGTGTGAAGCCGATACATTTTTTTCCATGAGTGACATTTTTTCTTGTGTAGAGGAGTAAAAGAAATGTGGTCTAGTGTTCAGAATAAGTATTACAGAAAGAAACACTTGAGCCTTAGTTCCTCTCAAAATATATTTTTCATTGCATTTCACATAAAAAAAGATTTTTAAAAATTCACTCATGAAAAAAAATCACCTGTGACAAAACAAAAAATAAACAGTTTAATGTAAAATATAATGTCAATTTCTTAAAAAATGTTAAACCTTAAATATGAAATCATCTAAAAAATAAACCTTTTATTAATAAATCTTGTCAAAAAATGTTAATTTAGATGTAAAATATAAAATCCTGTCAATTTTTCTTTAAATAACCTTAAATTCAAATCCATGTCAACATTATGAATTTAGTTCATAAATATATAAAATCCACCCAAAAAACAAGTTATTTCATCTGGAAACATAAAATCTGTCAAAAACAAGAGATTTTTAGAAAATTCTTGTCAGAAATATAAATTTTGATCTTGAATATAAAATCCTGTCAAAAAAATATGTAGCTAGATGTAAAATGTTAAATCCTGTCAATTTTGTTTATTTTTTGACCTTATCATGTCAAAAGATATACATTTTGATGTAAAATATATTTTTTTAATATAAAATATTAATTGTATATAAAATAAAAAATCCTGTCAAAAAAGAGACATTTTGAGCTTAAATATGAAATCATGTCAAAAATATTAATTTAGATCTCAAATATAAAATCTGCCAAAAATAATTTCTATGTAAAATATAAATCCATTAAAAATGGAACATTTTTATCTTTAAAAAAAATCCAGTCAAAAAATGTAATTTTTTATCTTAAACATAAAATTCGTCTAAAATGAATGTACACATTATGAGCATAAATATATAATACCAACATAAAAGATCATTTTGAGTTTATAATATAATCCCATAACAAAAGCAGAAATTATGATTTTAAATATAAAACTATAAATCATGTCAAAAATATAATCATAATTTTGATCTTGAATATAAAATTCTGTCAAAAAATATGTAGTTAGATGTAAAATTTTGACCTGAAAGAAAGTTTTTGTCAAGATAAAAACATCGACCGCAAAAATATAAGTCTGTCAAAAAGGAGAAATTTGGAGCTTAAAGTTAAAATCCTCAGAAGAGTCTGAATCTTGTGGTCATTAAGACCAAACCGTCACCTCGCTCTGGTGGATCCTGCAGTCTGTTTGTCTCGTCCTTCTCCACTTCTCGTATTCTTTTGTTCATCTCACTGATGCGCTGTTTCTTCCTTTTCACCTTCCCGACTCCTCACAGCCACAGTTACAAATAGAGAGATTCCTCTATAGGCTAATGTGCTCCGTTAAGCTTGGAGAGCTTAAGTAAGCACTCAGAAATTAGCGTTGGAGTCAGTCGCACACGTCTTCAGCACACAAAGGCTTCACTTTCAGCTGCCTGACACTGAATAGATCTGGCTGCACGGCCCTGTGATACTGAGCTCCTTAATGGGAGTCAGTGAACTCTGGCCAGAGCCTGTCGAGAAGCTCCATATTCAGACAGAATAATAATCATCACTGCCGTCAGCTCCTAACAATGCCGATAACTACAGAAGGCAATCAGAGTGAAGCTGATAGTGTAACTACCATTCAGCATACCAGCAGTTTTCACTTTACTCAGTGAGCGCATCAGAAACTTCTCCCCCTCCGTCCTCATGCAGGTTTGTCAGGTTTTGGTCAGTCACAAATCTGAGTTGCACACTGATGCTGTTAACAAACCATTGATGACCTGTGAGGGAAAAACATCTGGAGAGTCCAAATCATATGAGCTGTTTTGAACCATCCGATCTCATACAGTCCTGCAGCGCTGCAGCATGAACCGCTCCATGAGGCGATGTATTCATCTGTGGGGCAGAAGTACGGAAGCCCTGAGGGGCAAGAGACAATTATTTAATATTTTTTTCTCATGCTCCATTTTCTGGGTTCTGATTTTGTTTTTCATTAATGTTCTTTAATTTTTTCATTTGTTGAGCCGAGTGATTGTTATTTTCATTTTTTTTATTTTCACAAGTACATTTTTAATAAAAGTCTTTTTTGTTGTTGTAAAATCCTCTCAAAAATATCAATTTTGACCTTAAATACAAAATTCTGCCAAAAAATATAAATTTGATGTTAAGGTGAGAGTGAGAGGGAGGTGAAACACAGCAAAGGGCCCCGGGCCGGGACCTGAACCCCGGGCCGGGACCTGAACCCCAGACTGCTGCAGCGAGGACAAAGCCTCTGTACAAGGGAAGCCGGCTCAACAAACTGAGCTCATGGGCGCCCTCTAAAATGTCTCCTTTTTGGCACGCCTATGTGTTTAAAATTAATATTGCTCTTTATTGAAATGGTTATGGATTTAAGAGCAAAATTTAAATATTTGACAGGATTTTAAATTTAAGGTCAACATTTCTGTTTTTTGACAGGATATTATATCCAAGATCAAAATGTGTATTTTCAATGGATTTTAAATTTAAAGTAAAAATTGTATATTTTATGACAGATTTAATATATTTTTTAAAGATTTTATATTTAAAGTCAAAATTATTTCTTTTAAATGATTTTATATTAACGGGCAAAAATTAATTCTTTTTTTTACAGGATTTTACATTTAACATGAACATTTTTAATTTTTGACAGGATTTGATATTTTAGGTAAAAATGTCTCTTTGTGAAAGGATTTTAATGTTTAATGTCAACATTTCTGCTTCTGTGATGGGCTTATATCTTAAACTCAAAATGTTCAAAATGAGATCAAAATGGCAAAATTTTTGTTGGGTTTTTTGTCTTTGAGGTCAAGTTTTCTCCTTTTTGACAGGATTGTGCATTTAAGGTAAAAATGTATCTTTCTTGACGTGATTATGTCTTTTAGGGCCAAAATTCCATATTAGGGTTATTTCTTAAAAGTCAACATTTGATGGGAAGCTGATTCTCCAAGAAGCAATTAGCTGAACCTTTTTTTCATACATATTACAAAAATGTTGTATTTTTTGTGTAGATTTGGTCCAAAACCACACACACACACACACACACACACACACACACACACAACACACACACACACACACACACATTTTTCATACACAAACCCAGCAGGAAAAAAGAAAAGAAAGGCACAAAGCGTGTTCTGCCTTTAGAGCAGAAGGAACCGAACATCACAGAGCCAGTTAACGTGCCGGGGAGCATTTTGTCTCCTCAAACGAGTCGGAGAACACCAGACAAAATGACTCAGAATCTGCTCTGAAAGCAGCTGGAATGAAGAGACGCTTGGCGAAGACATCACTTTAGAGAGAATTTCATATCAGACAAACCTAATCTAATGCTCCGCTCGTGCTTCAAAAACTTCAAACCAGATGGCAACTCGCTCTGATGAGGCTGGATTTGAGTGAGAGCACGAGAACAAGACAGAAAATAAAGACTAGGACTATCACAGGAGCTTACTGTTATTTTTCCTTCAGGGTGACTGCTTCAGTTTTTAACAGGCAGAGGGAGAGGTATGAAATCTACGGGGTAAAAGAGAGAAAGACAAAGCAAAAGAAAAAAATGGACAGGGCAACATTGTGTAAAATGAAGTGTAACAGCTGCAACACTGTAATAAACTAGATTGCTCAAATCAAGTCCTGGTGGTTTTGCTCCGAAAAATTGCAGAGGCTTCGACAGACAGAGACCCAGAGAGAGAGCGAGAGGACGACAGAGAGAACTGAGAGCGTCAGCTGTAATGCCAATTTACTATCTGACAACATAAAAATAAAGTTTTCTTCACAGAAGGCTAACCGGGGACAGAGGCGTGGAGGAAAAGAAGGAGAACACAGTGTGTGGGCTGCAGCGTAACAAGCTCCGCTCCTCAGACGGCTTTTTGGACATGAAAAGACAATTACAGTTGAGACTCGCAAAACTGTGCCGCTGCAGACACGCAGAGAGAACAACAAATTGATACCGAGGTGTGTCGGCGTGATAAAAATCCACTTGTCACTGAATCCAGACGAGGAGGTGATAATACTCAGCGCTCTCAACAGGTTTGCAGTTTACTTTGGCGGTGGAGGGCGGAGGTGTGAAGTGGGAAAAATGCTTCGTATTCCCCTGTTCGGTCTGTGACATCAGATATTCATTTAGTTTGTTTTTTATTTTTTTGCAATTTCAAATATCTGATGCCAACTCAGAACAAGGCAGGAAACAATATTTCCCATGAATCCCCTGACGAATCTTAAAAATATCACTGAAGTTTTTATGCTTGACTGAAATGTAAAGTTTTTTCAGAACAAGTACAGAACAATCCCTACTAGATTGCTGATGTCTTCTTCTAGCTAGCTCATATTTAATTGTTATTGCTGATTTGTGCATGACAGTCCTGCATTTTTATGTTTAATTTGCCTCCGTTGTATATCTCGGGTGGATAATGTTAGCCTGCATAGCACCGTTAGTGGCAGCAGTGAAGCGAGAGAAATCACCACAGCTGAAGCAGCAGGTTGGAAATATCTGTCAGTGTTCGTCAACATAAAGGCGATCAACGACTTCTGATGACGTACGACGGTCTTGAAGAGAGGGGAGATTTTCAACTATTACAACTTCTAACTCTGTTTTAAGGGAACACGGAGCTCTCGAGGGTTGAATATTGGAAAAGGGATTAAAAAAATGTTCTCAATTGTTTCCGCGTTACGGAAGAGACAAAAATGTCATATCACTTCACAGGCTCATTCCTCTGATTAACTTACTGTACCTCTATGACATGTTGTGATGTTTGTGTTGCAGACCTTCATGTCAAATCTTACATTTTGTAATCACTTCTGCAACAGAACCTGTATGTACGCTACGACCCAGTGAACAGAACAGAACAGAACCGATTAAAGATCATCAACAGGGAATAGACCTCGCAACCTGAGTAACTTCAGGTTAAAAATGGTGCTATTGAAAGTGAAAAAACCCCACTAAATCACTATGGCAACGGCCATTTGCCATATTTGGCAATCCAGCTCTCCACTTGACCAGCGATGATCACGGCGCACCTGTAAAAAGACACTGTGCTGCTTTTAGCCACTCGCAGCTGCAGTCTGATGGCACTTTGGGCTTTCAGTCGCAACCGGTCGCTCCTCACTCTCTGTCCCTGCTGAAGTGTGTGTGTGTAGTTGACTGAGGTGTCTATGCGTGTAAAGAAACAAATGCCAGTATCAGATATTGGAGAGAACGCATGTGTAGCATGTGTGCTAGTATGCTAACGTGTGTGGATCGTTAACTCCGTCAGGTGGTCTATAGAAATGACAAAGATGAAATGTTGCTCCATACGAGCCCGAGGCAGCGTACGTAATGGGGTGTGTGTGTGTGTGTGTGTGTGTGTGTGTGTGTGTGTGTGTTCAGTGTTACTCATGCAGAAGGCAAAACTGGACAAACTCTAAAAAAACAGAACACCTCACCAACAGAAACACATAGTTCCACACATTTTGAAACACTGTCTCTGATCCATTCCTCCGACCTCTGGACATAAAAGTCGCCTCATATTTATGAAATCTTTTCTCTGGAAATGACACTGATGCTCAAATGTTGATATGGTGTATATGAGACGTACAAATGTGAGCATTTCTGTGGTTTGCCAAGTTTCATTCTTTCGTCTGGTCAGTGTGTGCGTCTCCTTCCCTCTTTTGTTCTTCCACAAATAATTCTTTCTCCAATTTTGTCTCATCTCGCTTTACTGGCAGAGCACAGCCAATAATTCCACTTGCCCCCTCCGCTTTAATACACAAACACACACACACACACACAC
>CAEMYA010000414.1:514185-546743 GCA_903131615.1 Diplodus sargus | reverse complement strand
GGAAGTAGGAGTATATAATTGAGGGAGGGGAAAAGAGAAACAAGCAAATGAGAAGTAGAGAAAAAGGAAAGGACGGAGACAGACATTAAGCCAAATAAGAGATAAAAAGAACTGAGACGAGACAGAGTGTGAACGATGAGGAATGTTGGACCAGCTGGGGGGAGTTTATTTCAAAGCAGGCCGTCTTGGCGTCCGTGAGCTCACTCTGACTCAGCAACTACAAGTGGCCAATGACAACAAACATAGTCTGTATGAATGTGTTGTTATTAGCTCTATTGTGCCTCTGCATACTGCGTGTGTACACAGTTTGAAACTTGTTAGCGAGGATGCATATTAAGAGACTAAGACATTTATACTGCGTGCAAACAGGTAGACAAATAAAAGAAAAGAGAAGATCAAAGCTTCTATTTCATTTTTTAAGTGTGTTTATCCAGGTGAGATTATAGAAGACAGAGCATGTTTGTTAACGCTCCCTGTTTGCACAAGGTAATAAGAAAAATAGCATAATAAGACCCTTACAAGTTTATATAAGATGCTTATTTGTATCAATAACAGTATATCAACTGTGACTAAGCGCATAATAAAAATAAAAAAATGATTGAGCTTAATAAAACATTTTTATTGCTTAAAGTTGTAAAGTGCATAACAACCTGATGACTCAAACAAGCTGGACACACCTGATGAGTGTGCAGCGCTGCTACCTGACATTACCTCTCGCTTTTCATTTTGGCGCCCACAGTAACAGATAAGACCGGCCACACTGGATGCATGAGAGATGTTTCTCACAAATTTGTATTTTACTTCTCTCTCCTTACCCGTAAATGTCACTCCTACTCTGTCTCTACATTCTAACATATTCTTTCTTCATCACAGCTGTACAGACAAATGATCTGCACTGATGCAACAGCTGCGTCTTAAAAGTCTGACAACACCAGGAGGTATCTGTGTGTGTGTGTGTGCGTGTGTGCGCGTGTGTGTGTGTGTGTGTGTGTGTGTGTGTGTGTGTGTGCGTGTGCGTGTGTGTGTGTGTGTGTTTGTTAGGCTACCATCATGCTGAGCAGGTAAACAAGTGAGGTTGCTTGTTATGCATATGTATCTGTTATCAAAACCAATCATCGCTGCCATGAGAGAACTAACAGCACAGCAGCAGTGACAGAAATATCAACGACGCTAAATGCTCGGCATCCTGCAGGTTCACAGGGCCGAGGAAAACACCTTGTATACACCACAACCCCCCGCAAATAAACAGCATAAACAGCCTTCATCACCACAGAACACCTGCTGTTAGAAAGAAAACTGAATAGCATAAAATGAGATTTAAATAAAGGAGAAGGTTCATAGGCACATAAGAAGTCAGTTCAAATTGAACTGCCACATATGATATTTTTAAACATGTGCGGTATCACTCAGAGTAACTGATACACAACAGCTGCGAGGTACAGTTCAGGTAAGAATAGAGCAGTCAAGAAAAAAATAATATTGTGCAGATACGACACAACATTTTATATATACAAAACATTACAAAAATATATAAAGGATAAGTTCACCAAAATGGGGAAATTTCAGTCAATGTCTATTAAGCTTTGTGCTGAGTTTAGTTTGTAATCAGTCAGCTAATCAGAATTGTTTATTTTTATGGTCTAATACAATAAATAAATACATATAATACAAGAATAGCTGCGCCCTCAGGGTCTGGTGCTTAGTCCACTAATTTTCTACATGTTCCACCTTGGTAACGTCATATGCAGACATGTCCTCTACTTGCACTTCTACGCCGATGATCTCCAATTGTACACTTCCAAAAGACTAATTTCCATAACAAGTGGCTTCACTCATTGAATTAACATCATGGATTCAAGCCAACTTTCTTTAACTAAACTGTGATAAATCTGATATATGAATGTTGTGACTGGTATCATGATTTGTTATTACGTGCCCACGCTTCCAAAAGATATTTGTCTTTATGATGGAGGTGGAGATCTTCGTCACACATAATACTCCAAATCAGTGTCCAAGTGTGGTCAGTTCTGGTGGCACTGAAGGCTCTGAAATATCATTCACATAAATTTCAGGCTCAATAGACAATTTCATGACCCTATTGTGACTTATATGGAAACACATGCATTTGTTAATATATGTTTCGGTAAACTTGTCATTACAAAAAGGTCTTACTGTCAATCGATGCAAATGTCAATTTAATAATTTAAACAAATGAACAAAATTACCACAGTTACCAAATTTGATTCAAATCTTAACTCTTTCTAAGCCGAACGCGACTCTATTCTAGACTGCTAGTGACACACTGTGGCCCATTAGTTATTGCCCACATACATAGTTTTTTTTAACAAGCGAGCAGTAAGCCGTCACCCGTATGGACCTCCAGAATCATGTCACTGTCTTACATTAAAGCCTTGGAAAGGTCAGGCCGCTAATGGCATAATTCCTTTCTCTCTTTAATACAATAATTCCTTCCTGTGTTTAAATGAGTTTATATAAGCTCCTGTCTGATGCTGTGCACGTGTCTTTAATCCATGATGACAGTTGTTTTAAAGCTTCTGTACCACTGTATAACTATAGCTGATGTCATGGTATATCCTCTTAGAGCAAATGTTGGTTGCAGTCTTGATAAACTGGATCATTGTTCAGTTTTGGCTCATGGCCACTACAATTTAGTACATATTTATGATGATAAAGACACAAAGTTTTGTGAAAGACACGATGCATCTGAATCCTTTTATACATGAGCATTATCACACAGTATTTCCATTAGAGAGCTGACTTCGCTTTGCATTTTTGCCCTTGCTGTGAATTTTTTATTGTACTATACAGCAATAAAGACAACTGAGATCAGACTCTGCTTTCCTCTCTCCTCGCAGGATAATTAAACATGGCAGTCATCCTAAGTGTGATGTTTACGGGTACAGGTCCACCGGGAGCTCGTCTTTGCAACACTGGCCTAATTTTCTTATTTTCAGTGAAAATGACACTCTTTTCACTTTCATAACGGCTTGGGAAGTGTTTAAGTGAAAATATGTCCACCTTTGTCGACAGTGCAGCACAGCATACGCACGGCAACAACAGAGCAACAATTTCCCAAAAGAGTGCTGTTTAGTGCTAAGAGCTAAACAATCTAGAGTCACAACACGCAAACAGCCTACACAACTGAGCAGTCAATGATCCTGATCCAGTTATGTTGTCTGTAGACTTTCCTAACAGCCACTAATGAGGTAATTGTGAGTCAATGAAATAAACAAAAGAATGGAGGAGTGTGAGATTGTGTTACTTACTAGATTAATGTGGGTTTTTGTAGCTAAACAAGACGCACAGTGGATATTAGTTTACTTTTTCTATCCATTCTAATTTAGAGGTTTGGGAGTGTTCACAGACCATGCAGAGAACTAACCAACTTTATTTTGGTGCCAATGAGATTTTAACCTGAGGGGACGCAACACCTTCAGACCTTCAGGTCACGATAACATAATCTTTGTCTCAGCTTTCAGTTAAGAAGAAACATAATGTAGTAATTTATATTCTGTACAATTTGACGCTTCTCACCATTTCTGAGTGCAACACAACTGTTGTAAATATTAAGCTGAGGTATCTTTAATAATTTCCCAGATGTAATGTTAAATTACATGCCAACTACAAACAAAACTACTGTCCTCAAGTAAAAATGCATGCTCAGGCTTTTTATTTTTATTGCCATGCAGCAATCAAAGTTTGTGTTGCACACAACTCCAACAGTCACATCAAGGCAGGATAATGTAACCTGAACCAGGGACAAGGACACCTGGCTGTAACACGCCACCATTTGAACCACTGTCAAAATGGGTTGAGTTGGCTTATGATCAAAGATTTTCGTAAATGTGGGGAAAGTAAAGGTTGTGGTCTGTGGGAAGGTGGGGATGGACAGAAAAGTATATTTCAGTGTGAAGCAGGTATCTAGCAGCTAAATATATACAAATATTTCAGCTAACAACATGTCAAAGTGCTAAACTTACTAAACTGCAATGGTTCACTATACTCCTCTCCAATCTCTCCATTTCTGCAGAGACATAGACATTAACCCATCGAAAACTAAAGAATATATTTGTTTTGCATGGTAAGACACATCGACTGACGGTCTTACTAAAGCCCGAGAAACAATGTGGACTCCGATAAATTGAGATGTTGACCAATTGCTTCTAATTTCTAACCATCGCATACCAATTTACCATTTGCTCCGCTATTGAATTGTCATTATGATAAGCACGAGAGATAGATAAGGTCCATTAGGCGTGTCTAATCCTAAACCAGCAGGTGATTTCATTAATACCTGAGAGAATACGGGGGAAGACAAGATGGATGACGAGTTATTCAGCAAAAGTTGACAGTTCAAGAAACATTAGACTACTTAGGACTTATAACCTCACCGTCTGCTTCAACAGCCAAACTGATATGTTACGCTGTTAATTCATTTTGTCTTAATGTCGCGCTGCCGAGATGAAAAACAAGATGGATTTACACAGACGATTCTCATATTTTTCATTATCTTTTGGTCTGGAAACTAACAGTGCTTCCACAGTGTTTTAATAATGCAAGAATGCAGATATCTCATTATGCCCAAGACTATAATCCCAGTATATCTCGGGTTTATAGGGTTTAAATACTGTAGGGGGGAGGGAGGGATGGGCCATTGGAGAGAGGAGAAGGTTGGACTGTATTCATACATTTACTCTAGTGGTCTTCAATTAATCTGCGCTCTAACAAGACGTGCAGAAAGAAAGAAGCGCAGGCTTTTCACCAAACAATAAGCATCTTAGAAACATGATGACTCATCACTTCTGTCTTGACTTTCCTCCACAGTTTGTATTCAAGCTTTGTCAGCACACTTGGGGGGTAAAACAATAGCAGCGGCTGTCTGTTGTGTGTCATTTGAAGAAAAAAAAAAAAAAGACAGAATCCCCAAAAGGGGACGCAGTGACATTTACAACCACAATCCTCTCAGTGAATTTCGCTCTCGTTGTTCCGCATCTCGCTTTAAAACCCAAGCGCAGGCTGATCCCTTAAAACAGATCTGAGCGTTCAGAGGAAGACAAAGTCGTGCAAAGTGGATAATTGTACAAACAGAGAGAGAGCGAACAGAGGGAGGGAGGAGGGAGGGATGCACAGAGAGAGAGAGAGAGAGAGAGAGAAAGTGAAAATCCTGCATTTAGCTTTGTTTACAGTGTGTTAAAAACCTTACGACCGCTTAATCTGTTAAGCGCGTGGCTATTGTCGGGCTATCATCTACAGAGGATGGCGTAATTTCTTTCCCCTTTTTACCCTATACTGCTCACTTTTCAGCACCACAAAGGAGCTTAGGCTAAGCAGTTAAAAAAGGCCGCTCTAAGCCGCAAAGTGTGCCTGCAGTGTCCATTATACGATGTCGTTAAAGGGATATTGTGTCAGTGAAGCGTCTGTCCGCCACGCAAAGGGACAGCTGACCCAAAAACATTTCTATTGTGTTAAGCTGCATTTAACCTCATCCTCTGGGCCTGGAGTGTGCATGTGTGTGTGTGTGTCTACATTTCTGTGTGTGTGTAGGACTGTGCTGTTGTCTTTAAGCTATTCTTAAGGGCTCAAAGTTTGTGTGTGAGTGTGTCCAACTCTGTTAAACCCCTGTGGAGACTACTTTTTGTGTTTGGGAAGGGGTTTACATGAAAAAAATGTGTGGAAACGCACATTTGTTTTGTTGCACGCATGTTACTGCCTTAATGCAGACATACTACACGTTTATGCTTTAATTTGGGTGCAGCTGTTTGTGTGAATTAACGCCTTTATGTTGTGTGCCAATTGAGTCTATTTTCACTGTTCTTGTGGCTGCAGTGTTTGTATCCACTGCTTCAGCCTTGCTATGACTATAGCCCCTTTTAGAAAAGGCGGCACATTAGCAGCAAGGTTAAGGCTGCAATGTGCCGCCTTGTCTATCTAAAAGGGAGGTGTAATATTCCTTCGCCACTGGGGTAGGCGTAAACATGTGACGAAACGTGACGCACGAAGTTCGGCATTAACAGTGAAGCTGGTCGAATTTTTCTTCAAAATAAGAGCTTTACATTGCACCCCATCGAAGTTTAGAGCTGGGTTCTTAGCGGGGGGCTTTTAATTGTAAAGTAGCGACCGTTAGTAGCTTGCCGCTACAACAACAAGCGGACAATGAAGACAGCTACAGAGACCGAGGAGACACTACCATCTCCCTGATCTCAGCGGCTTTCCAGTTGCTCATCTTGATGTCCCGAATATATCGCGGTCTATCTAAATCCGCGGACCTAGCTGCAAAAAGGATGGCCAAATTGGCGGCTTGCTGCCCAGTATAAAAACAGCTTGTGCCTGTGTTTCCGCTCAATGTAATGCTGCTTCTTAAGAGTTGAGAGTGGCCCATTTGTCACCTCGCCCAGTGTGTGAGGAGCAGATTGGCACTAAAAACACCTCTATGTCTGGCTGATAGCTCTGTCTGGGGCGCTGCTGTGGCTTTTTACTGGGCGCTACATGAGATAACTAGCATTATCACAAATGTGACAAACAGAGAATGTGGCCGAGCTTTAAACCTGCATTAACTGATTCTTTTTTCTTTTTTTTTTGGCCTCCTGGAGGCAGAGGAACAAAGTCGTGGACACAACAATGATGCAGCATTAACTTTAAAATAGATATGGTGAAGCTTGTTGATGCATCCAGCACCATCAGGATCTTTAGCGGGATTTCTAGCAAGCTGTTCCAACGTAACTCCAATATTTAGTCTCTCTTTCAGCTCCTGAGGGAAAACAGCTGGCTCTAATGCTCCACTATTGTCACCAGCTATCGCCGCTAACTGTGTCTGTCTTCTGCTTTGTGCTGCACAGAGGGTTTTTTTGTTTGTTTTGTGCTGGAAATAGCTGCCTTTTCTGTGAAAAAACACCCTTTTAAAGCCTCTTTCAACTAGCAATGGACAACTTTATTATTATTATTATCATTAACTTATCATTCTGATGTAAATAATGTTTGCACAGTTATGCAGTCTGGTTGTAGACAAATGACACAGACTGGGCTCCTGTAAGTCTCATTTTCACTATGCTATTTGGTTTGAGATATCCTTTCTAAATGAAGGTCAAATCACGGCACAGAGGAAGCTCGTCTGCCAACCAACACATGAACAGCCATTGTTTTCCCCAGTCACTAACCTCATGTAAAGGTGGAAAAACTGGAATAAGTATCGAAACTCTACACTGCAAAAGAGAAAGAACCCAATTGATGGAGGAGGAAGCGAGGAAGGTGAAGATGGATGATGAAGAGCTCTAAAGTGTCTTGTCAAAGTCTGTTTCCTCATTGATATGTGTTTCCTCTTACCACCAGGACCAGATCTGCAAGTAACAAAAACTGCCTACTTATTAATATAACCAGGTGTTTCACTTATTCAAATTTTTTGAAAATATTGAGGTCAAATTGGGATTCTTATGGTTGTTTCTCTGCTTTAAACAGCAGCCATGTTGCTCACGCACCAACAGTAACACAGCAGGGAAACACTAGGTGGTGGTGGGAGTTGAAAATCTCCCTAAATTTCCACTTTAACAAATGTTTTATTTTTTTTTCTGTTTTAATATAATTTTCTTTGTTTTATGCATTTCTGGTGCTTCATATACTGTTCCACCAGAATCTGAGTTTTGGGATTTGCCTTTCCTCTTCACACCACTGCCTACATTTGCTTTAACTGTATTTCTGTGATTTTAGTATATTCTTTTTTCTTTTCTGAAACAATTTGGCCAACAGGGATCTTCAATCTTACAATTTGTTGAACCCAGTATTTGAAAGAGAGCATAGCGGTGAACATAATTTAATTTAATTCAGGGACACAGTTGAGAATTCATTCCGCAGGGTCAAGGTTTCTTAATTTGTTTGGTGTAATATCAGTCAAGCTGCATGAGAGCACACCACTTACTCCAAATGGAGGATATTAATTATGGAATATAATGGAATCACTACTATATTTTGATAAAAACACACTGTGAAGCCTTTTTATTTTCTCACAGAGCAAAAATATCTTTTTACCATGCACGAAAACAAATAAGATCAACCTGTCGGGCAAAGTGGGACATTAGCAAAGACCGCCGGTTTGTCGTAATTGAGCGCAATACATTACACTCAGAGTGGAATGGATGGCTTGTTGAGGCAAACACACCTATCTCACCCCTTTGGTAATGAGTCTGCTTTGATTTTATTATACCATCGCTCCTTCTCTTCACCTCTGTCCTGCTCATTTTATCCTGCTAAGACAGAGGGGGACGTCAGGGAGGGAGAAACCAGTGAGAGAGAAGGCGAGTCGGAGATAAAGACGAAAAGGAGGCGGGTGATGAGGGGGTGGTCGAGAGCAGAGGGGAAGGATTAGGAAGAGAGAGAGAGAGAGAAGGTGCAGAAGAGGTATATCTCAGCCTGCAATGCAAAGCACCATGCCAGCAGCCAGGCTAAAAACATACAGCATGTGCACTTTAAGCAGTTAGAATATAGTGTAAACACCTGTGACTACCAAAGACCACTGCATTTTAATACCAGATGTAAATGCACATAATGTTACAGAGACACACACACACATACAAACATCTTGGGTGCATCTATCTTAACGGCTGATATGTGGTAAAGTTACGAAGAGGAGAGGCTCTGTTGATGGATGTGTTTAGTGAGAGGGCGACCTGAACTCAAACACAAAGACACGTCTCTGTGTGTGTCGTCGCACATTAAAGAAATCTGAGGGTAATCTTGTACCAATTTGAGGGGGGATAAACACAAATGATCTTACTTCCGCTGGTGGTGGAGACGCCATTAAACAACCACGATTGCCAATTCATTTATATCTGACGTGACTAGTTTTAAAGTTTCACTCACAATGAGTTTAGTCTTGCTCGCGGACTTCCTCACTCTGACTCTATAAGTTATAGTGACAGGCGGACAAATGAATCGTTACCTTGAGTAAACGTGCAGATTTAACTGGGTTTGAACAGTAAGTACACCACTCAACAAAATAAAGGTTGTTTTTAGACATTTGAATGCAGAAAGAAGCGGCGTATCATCTGCCTGTAAAATTGGACTTTGGTTTGCATTGCATGTCATTTTAAGCTTAAAGTTGTGATATTTGTAAACCAGTGAAACCAAGTTTTAATAGCAGGTGTGATAAATGTAATAATGTAATGAGGAGGGAGACACAGACTGTGTTTTCTTTGGTTTAGAGGGAACAGTGAAGAAGCAGTCATTCGTCAGTAATCAGCAGCATTATAGAAATAGACTGGGAACAAACAAAACCAAGAGCTGAGCAGAAATCAACAGCAAGTGCACGAGTAGAGCTTGTAGAGCAAGTGCATCCATCCAAGGACTCTCATATCATCCATTTTATACAAGTCAAGGTGCCAGAAAACAAAAAGAGACACTCTTTCTCACCGTTTGCACAATCAGAGGATGGATCCGCGCAGCAGCCATTGAGCTCTTCCTTTTTTTCTTTATTTTAATTCTTCAATCAGATGTGATGCAATGCACATGAAATGCAGCGATGGAGCGGCTTCCATTGATTTCTAAGAGAGTATTCCCTCAGTGTCGGATGGCCATACCTGATGACCAGGGGCTGCCTTATAGCTCGCAGGATTTCAGGCATGTGAAGTTGGACTTCAAAGAGCACCTTAACCTTTAAAATGTCTGATGTGGGCGTGGGGGTGTGATGGATTTGTAAAAAATCCACAGAGATGAGATTTAAGGAGTAATTTAGCACCAAGTATTCAGTTTGGGAAATAAGTAGCAGGATAAACCGACACATTTCAGTCGGATCTATCGGCATTTAAAAAGGTTTCCTAAACTCTTCACACTAATAAAAAGGAAACCTGAGAAATGGGGCATTAGGGTGAGAATACAAGAAAACAGAGAGGTGGGGAAACACTGGATGGAAAACACTGGTGAATATTATATTAGAAGTTGAGTTCATCACCAAGGAAGCAGCGAGAGAAGCAGATTTAAAGAATAATACATGTTACCACTGTACATTCCCCTTTGTTATGCCAATGACACAGACCTAGATTACACACTAGCGTTTGAAGACATGCCAAGGAAGTACGAAGGTACAAAGAAGCCAGATTTTCATTCACACACATTTGCGCAACACGCACACACGGGAATTGTTGGCAGTCACTCATTTTGGCTCGGATCCTCTTAGAAGGGAGAAAAAATAAGCCAAACCTTTCATCTCGGTAAACATTTGCTATTTTAGAAGTCAGCCACTTGCATGCAGTGTGTGTGTGTGTGTGTGTGTGTGTGTGTGTGTGTGTGTGTGTGTGTGTGTGTGTGTGTGTTAGAGAGCATATTGTGTCAGGAGGTTTAAAAAAGAATGATATTCAGGGCGGAAAAGTTAATCCTAGCCTCAACTATATTAGTCACACTCCTTGCTTTTTATCCACAGACACACATGCGCACGCACGCACGCACACACGCGCGCGCGCACACACACACACACACACACAGACACACACACAGGGTGCACTGCACAGGTGACTCGTGGTTGCCCCCTCCCGATCGGCTCGGTGGCGTTCTCACAATGTTGCAGTCTGGCACGAACAAGCGGCTCCAAAACTGGAGAGCTTCCCCTCTTTTGTCTCTCTCGGTGTAATGACATCTTCATTATGAGCTGCAGCCAGAAAAACCGAGCTGTCATTAAGACTGAAGACATTGAACTTTGGTCATTTATAAGTTAGATTGCTGCCATATCCTCTCTTTGTACAGAGCGTTGCTGTTCGTTGTGATAAGCACACATTAATGCTGTTTTAATGCTGTCCTCTGTTGCTTGGTTGTAATTCCAACAAAGCAAAAAAAAAAAAAACATGAACACTCATGATATTTAAAGTCACAGGCAAACAGAATCTAGCTCAATATCTCTGCTTGAAATTAGCACAACGGTGACGCTATCGCCAGAATTCATGTTTAAATTTCACATTTCTTTATGTGGCAACTATTCTTGAGGTTAAACTCTGCACTTATGGTCTGATTAAGTTTAAGCTCCAAACCACTTGGTTAGGGTTAGAAAAAAGATTATTTTTTGGTTTAAAATAATGGGTTCGGTCGACACAAACAGGGCTGGTGATTGACTGGTCCCCACTTTTATCAGAAATATCTGTTTTCTGTTATCACACTCACAAATGTTGAAACGTAGTGCCGAACTGTGGTCACAGTAACTCCATCACCATCCCCACCAAGTCCTCAATTATTGAAATATCTAAATACATACATGCGAATGTATCTGTGGTTTGCAGAACAACATTGTAGTTTGGCAACTCGGCTGACAAAGGACAAAATATCATGATGAACTCCAGGAAATGTTCTATTCTTCAAAACTAAATGATAAGTGACATATAATGGGAGTGTCGGGAGCCTCCGGCTGTAATGACACATTTTTTCTAACACTACAAGACAGAGATGCACTTTGTTCTTCCTGCATCATAGCCCCTCGCAGAAGACGGGGGCCTTGAAAGACATGTCGGCACCCAGCCTCTGTCATCTTGTTTCCAATTATTGTCACCTCTTGCTAGAGGTGTCACGGCTCTGTTTCTAACCCCAAATTGATTGAAATGAGCTTTTCATGTCGTTGAACGCATTTGAAGGCAGCATGGGTAATACATCCCATCCAGATCCGTCATACGTCCGAAGGGAGAAAAAACCCAAAACACTTCAATAGAAACAGCTGGTTTACAGGTAGCTTGCAACTGCAATCCCAGACAGTTATCATGTGTGCGTGAAGACGATCAACTGGCTGGACCAGAGTGGAATATGTATTACTGGTGAATATTATTTGAACTTGTCAAATCTTTACAGCCCTGCCACTGGGTGTTTGATTTTTTTCCACTGTCCCCTGAACAAGAATACATGGTTGCTTCATGTTTGAGCCAAAAAGCCTTTTAAGACTGTGAATTTTTTTTTTATCGTCACCATTCTGTGACATGTACAGAATTTAGTTCTTGTGAAATTGTTTGGTGTCTTCTGACTAATTGTAAGATTGCACAGCAACAGTAAATTACAATCAAAGGGTGTGTGTGTGGATTGCGCTATATTTGGCATTAGTATGTTCTGCTTGGTCCACAGCTCACTGCAAAGTTTTTGTGGAAACAAAAACCTTTCTTCTCCAACGCTTGTTAAGGTTGGATCCTTTCCTCTCTGACAGAGGGCGGTTGTGAGATGAAAGGGGATGTCTATGGTCTAGATTTTCTTTCTATAGATGAAAGACATGGAGCGTCTGTAAGGTCTGCAAGTAGCAGGCAGAGAAACTTGATGGAACCAGAGCAAGCAAAGCCGAGACTCGATATCATCGGGCTGAAAGGGAATTAATTGCTTCCAACAATGTTGAAACCCAGAGAAAGCCACAATAAGCTCTGAGAGAGAGTGAGCAAACATGACCTTGTCTGTGAACATTTGTGCCTGAGTCACATCAGATCAGATGTGACTCAGGCAGATCATCTGTGTTTATTCGCATTACATAGCAGCCAGATTGCTCTACCGTATATTAATCGTACACTCGTGAGCATTGAGGGTGTGCGTCAGTGTTTACACCTCTCATTAATCTCATCACTGACCAGCTTCTATTTTCTTTCTCTCCTCTCTGTAACTGTGCGTTCATGAAGTGAGGCACATTTCCCCTCCAGCTCCAGTCAGCAGGAAACATTACAGACCAAAGAAACCTGACGACGGAGGTCACACGTCTAAAGATCGCTGCTGCAGCCGGGTTGATAAATAGGAGTGAAGATACATCCCCTTTTTAATCACAAAAGTTAGAATTTAATCTCTGCGCTCTGTTCAAAGCGATAAACAGCTCCGGATCAGAGCCGAATCAAATGCGACTCTAGGTGTTTATTCCTCCATAAAGCCTGGCACTCCCCGCTTCACTCTAGACGAAAGGCTTTTGTTCTGTTCTGACTAAGAGGCAGTAATGACAGTCAGCACTGGAAATAAAACCGACAAAAACTGCAGGGAGAATCACTTGGATGGTGAGTTGTAAGTATACAGGTATATGTAACTACTGAGGCAGCTTCCTTCAGGTGCTTTGAAAGATAAAAAGTACTATTTTGTCATATTCAAGTGCAGATCCTTATCATAAATACCGTCATGCTCCACCCAACTTTGGACGTTGTCATATCTGCTCTTATCTACCCCTAAAAATAATATCTGTTTGTTCTAATCCATTGGCAGTTGTATTAATCAGTACCACCATCTTTGGGAATACATACAACACTGAAAGCACCAACGAGCCGGCAGCGTTCAGGCACAGTTAATCTCAGTCCTGACAAACACAAATAAATGTGTAAAAAAGAATAGTGTGGCGAAAACCCTTCAACCATTGCTGAACTTGACCCGGTGAAACAGAAGTTTATTTGTGTGCGACAGGGAGAGCAGCATTACAATGAGGTCAGGTTGTTTGGGGGCTCTGGTGGTTTATGTTGAATTTACAACAATCAACCACTCACTTCAGGACAAAGGGTCATTTTTCACTATGGCGCTGCGAGAGGAGTGAAGTTTTTTTTTAAGGCTAAATGTTGCTTTTTCTCCTTCCACGTCCAGCTCAGTTTACCTCGCTGCATTATTCACACAGTGTTTGTTGTCACAATCTTTTGTCTCATCTGATGAAACGCTGAAGTTACGAGCTGTTCTGCTGCAATGCTGAAGCACAAAAGACAAACAATTAGCGCACAAAGGCATGATGAAAGAGAGCAGGAGAAGAGATGCTGTCTGACAGATGACTGAAGACTCAGATGTGTGGTTTCTGCTGGTAAATGAAAGCATCCCTCGAGCATATTTACAAGATTAATGTGGATACTGGGCCATTCTGTAGAAACATGATAACATTTTTGACATACGATACATTTTTCAGTGGGGGTTGGTAACATTTAGACAACTTAGAATAGGAAGACTAATGTCTTGTTATCAACATCTAACAGCCAGAACTACTTGTTTGTATAAGATGGGGCCTTATAACATCCGGTTACTTTTTAAAATAAAACACTCCATGTTGACACCAGCACACAAACCCCAAAAAAGCGACAAACATAAGCCCTTCTACTAATCCTTCGGTAGGGAACACTTCGTGTTGTTTTTATAACACATATCTATAACTGCGGTCACGAGTGATTAAATAGTGACTCAAAACGCAACCAGTGGGGGTTGCTGGATGGTGGACGGCGGAGCAAAACCAGATCGGAGCCTTAACGCAGCGGACACATATCTGGTGGAATCTCGGGGTTAATCCCATTGTCCTCCATCGAAGACGTTATACATCTACATCTTACCCAAACACTTTTTATTTGTTATTTACTCACTTATTTATGTTTTTGTTTTGCTCGTTTCAGTGATTCTTCTGACAGTCTTCAGTTCAGGAGTAAGATCAGTTCTCTTGTTCTTGTTCAGCTGTTCACTTTAGCACAAACTAGGCTTACACTGACTGTTCAAAAGGTCAGAAACTAAAAACCTATCTACAAAGTTAAGAAATAAAGAGTTTATAGACGGCAAGAAGACAGTCAAGGCTGATAAAAAGGCCCCTTTATCAGCAAGGTTAGTACCAATGTTAACAGTTAATAGAAGAGTTGGATTGACCATTTTTTTTCAACTCACAGGGAGACTGGGACGGCTTCAAACCACATAACTGAGCAATCATTTAACTGTTATCAAAAATAAAACCAGATGGCCGAC
Source organism: Diplodus sargus (assembly GCA_903131615.1). Lineage (NCBI taxonomy): Eukaryota > Metazoa > Chordata > Actinopteri > Spariformes > Sparidae > Diplodus > Diplodus sargus. The sequence goes on along the minus strand of CAEMYA010000414.1, from coordinate 532,049 downwards.
GCCATGACCTGTTTTGTACACTCGACGAAAACACATTTCTTGCACGGGTAGGCGCTCGCACAGACAGATTTGAGCTCAAACTATGAGAGAATGTCTTAAATCTTTTAACTCTGATTTGCCAAAATAGGAGCAAAATTGTATTGAGTGAATTTTAATGCAGTAGACTGTTGACTTGAAAGCTGCACCGTGTTGTTGTGGGTTAGAGATTTTAATCAGAAGAGAAAGATTTTCATTGACCCACTTTTCTCCTGCCTCAACAAACTCTCTTTGTTTTCATGACTGAGTGGACAAACTGACCCGAAAGGTGTTTGTTAAGCTCATGTGGCGGACCCTGCCACCTTTCTGGCTTCAAATAGTGTCCTTGGGACCAAATCTTCCTCTGAGAACATTCAAATCATTCAGTTATGGCAAAGATAAATATGTCTGAGTTTTTATTATTACCTCATTCATATTGTAAATATCAAACAAACAATTTCTTGTCCAAAACAACATTTAACAGAAACTGGCATCGAGGGCTGCGAGGGCAACAAAACACTTTGAAGAATCTGAGTTGTTTTGATCTGCTTCACATAACAGCAGCAGAAACGCAGCTTTACTTTCAAGTGTGTTTAATGCAACACGTCATCTACCTAAAAAAGTGGACAGGTCTATAAATATTACGAGTGTTGGAGAGACTAACCAGCCTTTATTGTCACAGTTTGGCTGCATCTACGCAACAATACTATCTGATTAAGTTAAGAAAGTGAAAATACAGTTTGGGTCAAAGAAAGTATGTCAGTTGTGTTACCTACATGATATAAGTTAAGTATGCTACATAAGTTAGAATAGAATAGAATATATTTTATTGTCTCCTAGCGGACTACATACAAACTCATGGCACATCCAATAAAAGATAAAAGTTAGATTAAAGTTAAAGTAACTCTTCAAGTGATTTTTGTTTTTTTAAGGGACATGAACAGGGTTCTCCGGAATTAAAGTCCTGTGGCTCCCAATTTTGTTGCATCTGACTTCCTCCTTTGCTCCTGTCATAATTATAACAGCCACGATGAGAAAACATAAATATGGGTCGTACTAATTTGCATGCACAGACAACCTATGAGGCCGTTATATGTTGAGGATGGTTCAGTGACATGCTGCTAAAATGAAGGTTATAATGGGGGTGTTATAGTCCAGTGAAGTGAAACACAACATGCCAAACACAGACATGCTCCTATAAGTTAGAACGTTTTCTTAAGGTAATACAGCTGGTGTAATATTGTCATTAAATGCAACTTTGTTTCTATCCTTTGATACCAAAAGAAGGAGTAGGTACGCTGTTTGTTCATTCACCGCTGTGAAAGACCAAATGATCTAAAGATCACCTCAGGCTCTCTCTCTACAAACACACACACACACACACACACACACACACACACACACACACACACACACACACACACACACACACACAGAGTCATCTAGAGGAAATGGACAAAAACTGAGTTATGACCCCATTAATGGGCCACACAGACCAATACACACAAAAATAATCAAACAGATGCACACACACACACACACACACACACACACACACTGTTAGCTGACTCGAGGTGAAAATAATTCTTTTGTTTGTTTAATTATCGCACCATCAGATTGCCACTATGGGCACCATTCATCTGTCACTGGCATTAAGTTATGGGTGTGTATTATCGTAAGAAAGACACTGTGTGTGTGTGTGTGTGTGTGTGTGTGTGTGTGTGTGTGTGTGTGTGTGTGTGTGTGTTTGTCTGTGTGTGTGTGTGTGTCTGTGTGTGTGTGTGTGTGTGTCTGTGTGTGTGTGTGTTGAGTTATCAGTTGGCCTGGCAGTGCTGCAGGCTGACAGATAAGGAAGCATTCCTCCATTCTCTTTGCTTTTAAATCCACTGTGTCCAGATGGTACGATGGTGTTGATGCTGTTCAGATGTGTAGAAGTGATTGTACAGATGATAACTTGGTTAAAACAGAGTAACCTGTGTGTGTCTGCCGACACGGTAACAACTCTCAACACAACACGTGTTAAAGCATATCATGTGGCCGGGAACAATAATGGATTCATTTTAAAATATTTTTTAAAAGAGCAGTTGCACCGCAGGAGCAACTAAGTTGGAGTAAACAGAGTGATTGACGTGTCAGATATTTTGAGCCGATATCGCCGACAGCGTGGAGCAGTCATGTCACATCCTTCCTGTTTTCGCTTCCAGAGGTTAGTAATTTTGAGGCCTTAAATAGCGGCCTCTAGTTCAGCCTTCCTTTATTTCGCATCACATCCCCTCTTCATACGCGCCGTCGACAATCATCCGCTTCCTCCCAAGGCCTTCAATAAGCACGCGGCAACATCAATTAGCCCCCTTTTAGCACCGAGGCCATCAGGGACACTTAACAATAGCCAGTGCTGAGAGATTAGTGCTTTCCTGGCTTAGCTTTCTCAGCCGATCCTATTGGGGAGATACTAACGGGATGCTAAAAGGCAGCTAGCCCCAGATGGCTGATCATATGAGGGTGATGCAAGCCCCATTACAGTAATCCAAATTCTGAGACTATTGTGGTCAGACAGCGAAAGGCAGGCCATTAGAGAGAGATTTTGATGGGGAGAGAGAAAAGTTGAGAGTAGGACAGACAGAGCAGAAGCAAAATACTAAACAAGAGAAGGAATGAGAGGGAATGAAGAAGCAAGCAAGCGAGAAAATGAATGGCAATGGAGTTGATGAGAGAAGAACAAATTAATTTGGATAAATGAGGGGAAAAAGGAATAGAACGGACTGAATGAGAAACTGAGTATCAGAGAGATGAAATAAAGAGAGAGATATTGGAAAGAGGATAGGACAAGGCTCATCTGCCAAGTGCAGGGACAAACCACAGAGGACGTAAAGAAAGAGGAAAGGACAGACGCGAGACGAAAAAGAGCTGAGTGGAGAACCGGCAAAGAAGAAGAGAAGGGAGGAGAATAAAATATGAAGGAAAACAAGGAGGAACAAGAGGAGGGCAGAACAAGACTCATCACAAGGAGTGAAAGATTACGTATGATGGAGAATGTCCAACACCATCACTATTTGTATTTTCCTCCAGAAGAATATCAGTGTTCCGTCTCACTGGTCTTGATAATGACTCTCAGTGTTGCATGCGGTAGTTTATTTTCTCCCACGTCCGGCATCAGGGGTTTCCACTGATAAGGAACGATGAATAAATTAGGAAAAAGTAGAAGGGGAAATTAAAGAAGACAACGAGTTAGAAACAGAATTAAAGGCCATTATTAAAGTTCCCATGAAGGCGAAGTCGATGTCTTTCTGTCTCACCTAAATGCAACTATTAAGGGTCTTTATATGACTCATCCTGCACTCAAAGGTGTATATTTTGCATCCAAAATGCCTTTTTAAGTTTGATGACATTTGCAGAACGCCACCAGAGTGGAGTGTTTCTCAATTTTTTGACTCAACTATGAGTGAAACCGGATCTCACCTTTTACAGAGAAACAATTTTTGTTTTTCTTATCGATGTCTTCTGGCTGCTCTGCCTCATCTGTAGACAGTTAGCTCCACTTGTTGCTAAAGAAATGCTCGCTGCTGCTGCTGCTAACCATCAAGCCTCTCAACAAACAGCAGCCGTACACAGCCTCCGAGAAACAATGAGGCCAGTTACAGTAACGAGGTGATTGATGGAGGGGTGATTCCCTTAGATACCGGTAGCTTTGTTGCTAAAGTAACTGCTAACTGACCGCTGCTGTCATTAGGTAGTCAGCTCAGTTAGTTGTGATGCTACGTTAGCAGTCTCATTAGCAGACTCAGCCCTGGGTTGCAAGCAAGAAAACCACCTTGGTACCATCTTCCCTGTCGTCAAAATGGCCTCCGTCTGTCTTGGAGGCTGTGGTGTTGTGTCCCAGTCTGGCCACGTTCACTGGGACCTCAAGGTTGAGGAGAGTCGGCTGATCATGAGCGCCAAGATGGAGGCATGACGCATATTCAGCGCTATTGGCTATGGTAAAGGCCAATCAATATCCAGGACAAGTTCCTCCTCAGGTGCCTGTTTTTGCAGGGAACAAACTGCTATGCCCAAGTGCTCTCCACCAGTCACCTACCAGTCACCTGTGGGAGGAAGGTGGAGTATGCAGACAAACCCCACCCTTGTATGTTCCCCCAGTACATAAAGTGTGTGTATATCAGTAAAAATGGCTTTGTCTCCCTCTATTCAGGGCAAAACAAAGCTGCTCAACACTGTGTGACTAACACTGAATGGAGGGATGGAGGGAAAGAAAAGAGAAAGCGAGGCACTTTTCTTGTCGGGATGAAAATGTACGTTCCACCGATTAGACGCAGACAGATGTGAACAATCAGCGAGACGAATCGGGGAAAATCTGCCCTGAGAGCTATCTGTCTCTTACCACACACACACACACACACACACAGACACACACACACAGACACAGACACACACAGACACACACACACACATTTTATTACTCTCACTTATTATCTAATTCCCGTTCAGAGGAGAGACCCACTGTGAAACACACAAATCTAATCTTTCTTTCTCTCTCATGGCTTCTTATTCTGTCACGCAGTATCTCTTCAATTTCATTTTGCTCAATTTGAAAGATTAGCTGCTTCTTTTTATCCATCGTTTATCTGCCTCAGGCTGTTAGTGGACATAATGTCGAGAAACTTTGCTGCAATCTTTTGCTGTTAGAGGAAGGTCACGAGGACCGCAGATGCTGTAAACCACTCCCGAAACAATACAAGGAAAAGGCAAAACAGCAAATCCTTTAAAGGCGCCAACAGTACGAACACATTGTTCCCACCATTTTGTTCTCATTTGTCTGGATAAATGTACACAAAAGAGACAAAGCACATTAAACATGCCCATATGTTCCACGCCTTCCTAACAAACCTCCTAGTTTTGCTTCACTTCACAAAAAAAGAAGTTGAAGGGAATGCAAACACTCCCTTTCCCTTCAGAGACAAAGCCCTCACTTTTGGCAGTCAGACAAAACGCCAAATTACAAAAACCCGTCATTTTGAGAGAAACAGCTAACGAGAAGCGATAAGAGTCTTTTCTGAAAAACATGCAGGAGAAGGAGTGGAGAAGTAAAAACAAAAGCAATGATGCAATCACAGAAAGTACAAAAATTTAGAAATATTTTGTTATATTATATTTTTTTAGATTTTTGAAGACTAACTTTCCTGTTTTATGGAGTAAAACACATTGGAAAGCCCCCGTTAGAGTTTCTCCATAAGCACGGCAAAAATTAAACTTTTCTGCATCAAACCTGCGATGCAATCCTACAGAGGTGTAAAGAAATCCCTTGGTCTGTATATTTGTAATGCCGTCTTCATTCTTGTAGATACCTAATCTGGACATCTGCACATCCGGAAAAAACAACACAAACTCAGTATCAGGTCGACACTTTCTAGGCCTGGTACATTTTCTCCAGAATAAAAATAGCAGTTAACACTTCTGCAAACCACTGATACTTTCACACGGTATGTGTCATATGTAGACTAACATATAGGCATATAATAATCTGTCATATCACACTGAAATGACAAGTTTAGTATCTGACTTCCTTACTGGGGGATGGAGCGGTGTGGTGGCAGGGTTAGGTGACAAAGCCGTCAAACCAGTGACTGCAGGTGTGCATCAATGTTTGCAAGTCTTAAATCACTGGATATTTTTAGGGAGGCTTTGGGAGCCAGAAGATCTTTTCCAAACTCCAACAAGGTAGTTTCTGTGCCTAAACCCAACCAGACCATAAAAATGGGAAATTAAGCCTGCGAAGTAAAGAAATGTTCAATTTCAACGTATCTGAGGTTTGCAGAAACGCACACTGACAACATTTACACTGCCGACTGGGGTTTTCAAACCCGTGGAACTGATTTGCACTGTAGATGGATGACGTGGAGGTTCACACTTAAGTCAACATGTTTACATCCTTTTCCTCACGTTGTGATAGAGAGCGACAACTACATTAAGGAGAAAGTTAATATTCTAAATATATATATATATATGCTAGCTGTCATCAAAATGTTTATGAGTGTTACTAAAAGGAAATTAGTGAGCCTTTCTCCAATGTGCTCCATGACGTCCTCACCGTCAACAATCTCAACTTTGCAAACTAATGTACATTTGCTTTAACTGCTTTACTCTGAGAGAACAAATTCTGGGACCATTTTAAGTGCATTAATACAACAACATGATGGCAGAAGATGGAGAAACACAGAGGATGAAAGACCGATGAGATGATGAGCCAATGATTTGCTCTTTTTCTCTTTTTTTTCTCTCCCTTTTGCAGCCCTGATGCCATCCGTGATTTAAATCTCCATTAGCTGGTGTTTCTGTGTCTTTGACGTGAAATCAGAGAAAATCAAAAGCGTGTGTCAGGGAACAAGAGACGAGGGTGAGGGGCAAGAGATGAAGAGCCCGCAAAGATGGACCGGGTGAAAGGAGAGAGGCTTGACAGTAAATATTTAGGAAAAAAAACTGATGGGAACAGACAGTTTAAGGAGGTGAGAAAGACAAAGATGAGGTAGTTCAAAGAGAGATTCAGCATCTCTCATCAGCTATTCCTTTGTCCTCAAATGACAGACATTACATGACAGGTATTGATCACAGCTAAACTGAAGAAGATGCAAAAACACACACAAAGATCTAATAGATTATTCTGCTTTAGTATGTGATTCATGTAGATCTGGTGATTTGGTACCTTTTGCAATAATAAGTACAAAAAAACCCTCATATTAAGTATTATTTTCAAAATACAATCACAGTCACGGCGGTGATATTTCTGAATAAAACATGAGATTTTAATTAAAAGCAACTCCAATGTCTGGCTCCAACTTCTTCATTGTCACCGGTTTGAAATATTGGCCTTCTTCAGTCGAGCTGTGCCGACAGTCACCTTAAATCCTTCAACTACAAACTCAAGATGGCAGAATTGAAAGGGGCATTTTATTTCCTCCAGCATAAAGCAGAGGGTGTTAGCTAGTTAGGGACCTTGATCTGTTTGCAACATTTTCAAAGGCCCGGGTGAGAGATGAGTTTGACTGACAAGAGAAAACCGCCGACAAGACGACTGAGCCGCGCTCGTCTCGTCTTTTATCCTCCTCTCTTCTTTTATGGCTGATTTATGCTGTGTTATCTTTGTCTTTCTGTCTGCCGTCTCTTCTAATCTCCTTCCTTCCCCCTGATGCTTTCTCACCTTTCATACCCTCCCATGTTAAACTCTCGTTGAGACCCTCGTTCTTTCTCAGCCTCGTCCTTCTCTCTCGGTTTGCTACTGCTTCCGGTTTCCTTTCATTTGAAGCACAATTTCACTTCCAAAGCTTCAGCAACTGTTAATGCACAGTTTTTTTTCTCTTCAATATCAGTGTCAATACTTGGGTCATAACATCCAATTATTGCTCTATGTATGTTTTGTTTTTTTCTCGGTAAGCTGTCATTGACACTTATTGGCTAGCCTGAGTTTACACTTTACCATAAACACAAGAGAGCAGTGGCAAATAGCAAAATACTAAACAATAATTAGAGAAAGCCTCGACTGAGTTGTTTCCACAAATGAAGGAACTGGAAACCAATGCACCCGCCTGCCTGCAACCGGGATTCAATGTACATTTCTGCAACATATATATTAAAACTTGACATTTCTTCTTCATTCTATGTTTTAGCAATGTTTGCTCTTATCGTCTGGCTAAGTTCAGGCACAGAAACCACTTGGTTACGGTTGGGAAAAGTTGTTTTTTTGGCTTAAAATACCTGTTGTCTTTGCCACAAACAAAGCTGGATATGGAATCACAAGACGTCCTTGAAAACACCCAGGTTACAGTTGCAAAAAACACGGCTGGAGATTTTTCCCCAACTTCCATCAAAAGCATCTGGTTTCTGTCGCCACAATCACGGCAGGAAATTGTCTGGAGTTCTCTTTAAAATTATCAGTTGGTTTCACACTTCATGCACTTTCAAAGTACACTAACCGATTTGCCAGCTTTCTTTTTCAACTCCAACATCATCCCCTTCCACATATGACACGTGTCGTAGAACTGTTATGTGGACTTTGACGCTTACAGCAGTGGTTTGCAGATTTGACTGCATCATTTTATCCTGGTGACTGGGCTGGCCAGTCTGCAGTCTGCCATCTGTGGTTTGCAGAAACATAACATCTTACTTTGGGGACTGGGCTGCTTGTTCATGAGCTGTTGACAATTGTGTATTTAGCCACATTTTCATCAAAAGTAGGGAACACGCTGTGCATACTAACAGACAGCAGAGAAGTCTAATATGCCTGCAGGAATGCTTTGAATATTTTACCTGGAAATTTTGATTTGTGCTTTGGCATAAAACCAGGCAATCACTGACGAGGCGCCGCCACATTGTTACCGCCGTAATCAAAAACTTCTTACAGCCGGCTTTTAAGTCTGCGCTGAGTGAAAAAACTCATTGTCACTCCATTGTGGTGCGTCCTCCCCCCAAAAGAAGTCAAACTTATTCCTGATGTGCTTGTCATCAAAAAAACCTCAGAATTATTCAATTAATTGTGTCTGATGCTTTCATTTGCAGATTCATTCCCTGCTGATTTGCAAAGGAATAACACACATATACACACACACACACACACACACACACACACACAAAACACACAGAGGCAGGCAGGCAGGCAGAGATTAGTAAGCATGTATAGTTTTCTACCTCACTGCTTTCTCATTAAGAACACATCCTACACTTGCAATAAACCCCTTAGGGTTCACACACACACACACACAAGGAGATACACATTGAGATTCAGATGGAGGCATATGCACACAAACACACACACACAGACAATAACTCCCTTGGATCTTTTGTCATTTTGTATATTCTCTGTTAATAAAAGAACAAGAGGCAAACGGTCAGACAGCCTATGAAGGAGTACAAGAAAGAAAGACAGAAAGAAAGAAAGAAAGAAAAAAAAGACTGAAACGGAAACAGGAGTGAAACGAGAGAGATCTATTCCTGTGTCGTCTCGGCGGGAGCGCCCCAAAGTAGAAACTCATTAACTACTGCTTCTCCGAGAGCGATATTACAATTGGCGTGACTAAAAAGGCAAACAGTTTAAATTGTTAATGCCCAGCAATCAGCCAGAGGGGAGGAGGAGAGAGGGGAGAGAGGGCGAACACACAGAGAGAGAGGAGGACGGGGAGGGGGAGACACATGTGGCTGGTATAATAGGGTTGGGAGAGGAAACATGGAATCGAGAGCGAAGGCTGCTATTTTTTTCTACTCTTTACTGTGAAGGAGTTTAAACAGTACAAGGACCACATAATTATAAAACATACCACTGATGCTTTCAAGTAATGATGGCTGCAACCAACTCAGGAAGGCCACCAGAAGCGCACTGATCAATTCCACAATATAACTGCTACAATAATACCAGTGAGTGCATAATTGCGAAAAACCTTGAGACCTCAAAAATAGGGACGTTTTCAGAACCAAAACAACTCAATAATTCTCGTAATTCACAAAGAAAGATGCGGATCATTTTCTTGTGCGAATCTCATCTCTGAATTTCATCATGTTTCATTTGCTCATTAAATTTGTGCCACTGTGCCTCAGCGAGTCGTCACACCGCCGCCTTGTGTTTCTCCACGTCTCGACGGAGACTCACATCGGTGCGACCCTCAATGATTGACAGAAAAATTGACGTGGCAGATTGGGCAAGTCGCTTGCCCCTTTCTCTAAAGGTCCAATTTGTAAGAAAGCTCATTGTTGAATCTTAATCCCAACTCGTTAAAAGGTTGAGCCAAACCCAAAGTGTATTTGACAAGTTGGAAATGAGACTCAATCTAAAGCTTTTCTTATAGATTTGATCTTTGAGAAACAGCAATTCTTTCAATTCAATTTGCAGAACATCTGAAATTTGACTGAGTATATCTTTCTTTTCTCCATTTCTCTGTGCGTCAGTTTCAGCAGACGACACACTGCACATTGCCAGGAACAGGTCGTAACAACTAAAATCGAATTCAGTGAAAAGGGAAAGGGAATGGGTGGTAACGTAGTGCAGTGGTTCCACAGGAATGTCTGTTTGGAGTTGCTTTGCAGCTGCATCGGTTTCCTTTGGGTGCCTCAGTTTCCTCATCACAGTCCAAGGTGTCTGGGTTTGGTGGACAGATGGATGAATTGATGGAAAAAAAAACATCAATTTTCGAAGTAATCTGCTTGATAAATAATGGAACTTTGACTAAAATAAACACGCTGACTGGAGGTTCAGAGTTTCCAAACTGGCCACATACATAGAACTGTTTAAGGACTAATGTGGGTACCTACATCATTAAAGGTAATTTCCAATTGGAACAACAGCGATAAGCACATTTAGCACTTGGCTTCAGGTATATTGATATACGTCTGGCACCGCAACTACACACAAAAAAAAAGCCATGCCTTCCCACCCAGTAACAGACAACCAGACACAGGCACGAACACACATGATGAACACACAAGATGAGGATAAATGGGAGCACATTATGTGCTTATTGATAAGTGCAGCATCGTTTGGCCCCTACTGCGAACGCAGAAGTACTCAAAGCAGAGAGCACACATCGAAGATACAGCTCACATATACAGACATCCATGCACCTGCATAGCTCTTAGATGAAGACACATGCAGCACATTGGAAAATAGAACAGCAGGCTCACACGCAAACGTCCTACAACCAAAACGACTGAATACGTTTCATTGCCAACGACTCCCTAAAAGACATATATCACTGTTCCCGAAGAGGAATGAACAGTGCAGCAAACCAGCAACAGACGTATCGGACGTAACTTTAACTGTAACTTTCACGTTCTACCAACTGAATAGGCATTGATTTGACTGATTAAATGCTTTTTATTAAAGTGATCAATCTACACCATGACGACTTGGCTGTTGATACCCTCGATCAGCTCTCTGACCCCTTAGCAGTGATCAAAATAATGACCACGGGTACATACTGCACATGTGCTGACAGAGCAACACCATCCGTGTTCTTTGAAAGGCTGTTGGATGTCTCGGACACTGCAGGCAGAAAGCTCCTGTCAACAGAAGTCCAAGTCAACATGTCATTATTACATAGCCTCAGGTGTGAGCTTATCATCTGATGGAGATGCTGCTTCTGAAGTAACATCACTGTCCAAACATCGCCACTGCCTGCTTTCCTAGTTTAAATCTGTCCACGGCATGCTTCTCTGACGTGGCAGCTCGTTGATTTTCTTTTTCAGTGTCTGTCAGAACCAACAGACTCAATCTGTGTTGAGTTTGCATGCTCTTCCCGTGCTTGCATGGGTTTCCTCTGGCTGCTTAAGGTTCTCATACATGTATAATAGGTTAATTCACTGGTCAGTGCCCTTGACCAAGGAACTAGCTTGGATCTCAAGTTCAGTCCTCCGGCACTGTATGTATTCTACCCGCCGCTCTTACGTGATAGCAGAATGCTGACAACAAGTTTCACTATGTTGTAAATTGCATGATTCTATGTGATAAAGATTCTTCTCCTATTTGGCCATCCTGTTGGTCCATACTGTAATTTTCAACACATCTTCATACCTAAATGACTGAATCATTCAATCGCCAGAAAACTCCCAACGTGACACGAGAATTTTCACCACCAAAACATGAACTTGTCCTCACCCCACCTAAACTTAACCACACCATAAGCACAGGGTTGTCACAACATCAAATTGGAAACTAAACCTAAAGAAACATTAAGTTCCAACACAGAGGTATGTAAAGTATCAATGTATCTGCAGTTTGCAAAAAGGAACATTTCCGACATTTATCTGGCGATTACGTTAAATATTATCCTAGAGCCACTTCACTACTAAAAAACCTCAACCAAGTTATTTAAGTCTTCAAAGGGATCCTTCAATTACAATCTAATGCATGAGTCACTACAGGTTCTCTGCTTCTGTGAAGCGATTGACATATTCTGAAAATACTTACTTTACAACCCTTATTTCAGAGCTTTCTATTTAATTCTTCTTAAAAACCTTCTATTGTAGTGTTTAAAGCTTGCAGAGAATATCACAGAGCTCAAGAAGGTCATGTCGCACTGAAGAGGGGGAATAAATGGAAGGATTTTCATTGAAATATGCATTTAGCTGCAAGTCTCGACCCTTTCTCAGCTTTAAAAAAAGAAATAAGAATAATACAGGAAGTGCCTTATACATCACAGGGGAGAAACAGCTTTCAGTTCAGTAAACCTGATGTCTACCTGACTCAAACCTTTGCTTTCCACTGGTTCAACTTTGCATCTTGGGGGGCAATACTTGTGTGAACCAATTCAATCCTTCCACCCATGACCATTTTCACATAATGATAAAAAAAATAAATATGAGTCACAGCCGATAGTGTTTGCAGATTTCATACACACCTCTCTTCCCCACCCAGAATGACCCTACACAGTCACAGGAGAGGAGACTCAGAGCTTCGGCAATCATCAGATTTCTGCCAGATTCTTTTCTCGCTCTTTTTCTCAAATCGTGACCCCCTTACACACCCCAAGACCCTGGCTTAGCTGCTGCTACGAAGGCAGCCAAAAACAGACGCAGATGAAGAAGTGCAGAGATAGACAGATGTTACCAAGACTCTGATCTAAGATATTCAAAGGCAAGTCTTGGGAGGACAGCGCTGAGAAGTATAAAGTGAGAGAGGGAGAGTGCGGAAAAGGCAGCGTGAGGAGCTGCGAACGGTGAGAGAGAAAGTGCACGTCTGTGTGCTGGCATAAGATTGACTATCAGATGCGAACAGAAAAGCAGGGTGATGTGTGCTTAGCTGGATGCAACTGAAGTCAGGATGAAAAAATTACGGAGGAAAAGGCTGAGGACAACAAGAACCAATGAGTAAAGGAGTAGTCACCTTTCAGGCAGTGATCCCACAGATTGAAGTAAGAATGAAGACGGGCAATCAGATGAATCTGTAGAAGGTATGATATCACGACAACCCAGTCACCAAAATACATGTTAGCTAAGTATGATTCAGCAAAATCACAGAGTTCAAGATAAACATTTCTGTATGTTGCACCTTTTACATGCAGTATGTTTAAGTTCAACTTTCTATTTCTCTTTTGTCATAACACTGTGCTAATGATCTGGTCAGGTGTAGGCACAGAAATCACGTGCTTAGGGTTAGGAAAATATCACAGTTTGGCTAAAAAACACCTGTTTTCATTGCAACAGAAACGCCTGGAGATGGTCCGACTTCCCGTAAAAAAAACCTGGTTTTGATTGCCACGATAAACATGATCTGTGGTCGCCAGTTTGGCAGTCATGCCACCTTCTTCCCCTCCAGCTCTCGATCGGAAAGTCCACTAATAAGCATATAATGTGAGCGTAATACACCATGTCTGGTACAAATGCAAATTCGGGCGTATCCAATTTTTACAGAAACATTAACTACGAACACATCCTGGTGACTGGGCTTGGAGACTGGCTCAAGTACGATCTGGGTCATATCTGGCCAACAGGAGTGGGTTGCCCAGGTGCCATCATTCCACATGTTATGTGGGCCAGATTCAAATGTCCAGTACAATTCTAATACTAAACTTTATGAGCAAAGAACATATTCATATCATGTGGACAATTCTATCCATGTGTTCACTGTTTCTTTGATGTGAGTCTTTCTCAATAAATAGATGGTTTTAAATACCTTGTTTTAGGAGTTGCAGGCCCCGCAGAGGCCCCACCTCTTGTTTCCATAGTTAGTCAGTATAAGTATAATATATATGAACCACTATGCAGAATGAATGCACAAATGACTTGACAAACAGACCGATGTATATATATTTATGTATCAGCGAATGGCAGGACCTTTAAGAGAGGTAACGCGTGGGGAGGGGCGAGGCACGGGATCCAATCATTGTTGGATTGATTTTCCACGAAACCAAGAGAAACAATTACAGGCCTGAGAGCAGCACGACGCGCCTGGCGTTAAAAGATGTTAAGAGACGGGGGGATGCGCTATCGATCCAGGCTCATTCCCACACATTGGTAAACACTTTGCATTAAAAGGTGCTAAATTGCTCTTGCCCATGGTGGAGTGATGCCTTGTGGGTAAGTAATAATAGACACAACAATGTTGAGAGACTGACTGGTGGAACGCACCGCCGATAAGAAGATTCAAATCAAAGCTGAACGCTTTGGCAGCGGGCTAAAGTAGGGAATGATAAATGGATGAAGGGATGGAAAGAAAGAAGAAACAGAATATAACAAACAGGCCGAAGCACAGAAAGAAGCGTTTAGAAGTGTTGCCTGCTGCTGTGTGACAGGACTGCAGCCCTCATCGATACATGTGATAACACAGCTAGGGGCGGCCGTGGCTCGGGGGTAGAGCCAGCATCTTGTTATCAGGAGGTTGCAGGTTCGATTCCCCTGGTCTGCGTGTTGAAGTATCAGCTAGTCAGCACCTTGCATGGCAGCCGCCACCATCAGTGTATGATATGTATGAAATACTGTTAGTCACTTTGGACAAAAACCATCTGCTAAATGTAACTGTACATATCAGCTGGTGACTCGTGTCCACATTGTACCCAATTAACATAAATACTAGCAATTATGTTTTACATTACATTTAATGGCGGTGATGTTGCAATAAATAATCATTGATTTATTTGCATTGCAAGAAACACAGACAAACAGATTGAACACGGGTATTGCAGCTTTCGCCCAAAGTTCAAAACAAAACGCTCCAGAGCTGCAGGAAAAACAACCAGACTGCCTGACAAAAATGTTGATGTCAGACAATTCTGCAAAACTGTCTGTGTGGAAACATGTTGGCGCATTTGATATTATATCAGTATTACTATATTTATTATTAACTGTCTGAAAACATCTGTATGATTATGGTTAGGGAGTTATTTTAGTTAACCATGCCATGAACTCTGTCTTCCTCAAAACTTGGCCTCCGGCATGAAGGCGCCTGCATCGCGAGCAGGATCCAAGTCTTGCTTCCCTTTACAGCAGAGCCTCATTCCCAACTCTTCAAAAACTGATGCTTTGGGATTGAGAGTGAGACTCAAAAATCAACTTTTCTTACAAATAGAACCTTTAAGAATCCATAAATCGTAATCCATGCAGCCCCAAAGCAAACCAGTTGACCATCCGTTTATTGTTAGACTAGTAGAAATGTATTCTAAAAACAGGGATGTCTTTTTTTATGTTCCATAGATATTTTATAAAAGAAATAAAAGGTTGCAGTACATCTCTTCTAGCAATATATGTTTTTCTTGAAAAGAGAGTAAGGATACATCAAGTGCTTGTGAATCCAGGAGGTCAAACGTTTCAGAGGTACCTCTCACGCCTACAGACGGTGAGTATTTCATAGCTCAAATGATCATCGACTATCAGTGGAGTATCCCCCTTTTATGTGGCTCCATCGATCTGCTTTTGCATTTTTTCTCGGTCAAATGATTTCTTTTTTAAAATAAATCTGTTAGCGCTGCTGCTATGAGGTAAACATTTCAGGTGAAATTATTACACGATACTGGTGTAACAGTTTCCAAAATCTGTTTAGTGGAAATAAGACGACTGGTGATCAGGTGTTTGTACCGGACATGATGCTACTGAGATGGGGTTGTATTGATTTGCTTTTGCCTTTTTCCGTCCCTATTTCTGTTTCTTTCTTGTATGTCCTCCTCTTTCCTTTCCGTCTGCCACTCTATTCCTGACCATCACCTTCATTTATCTTTTCTGTACTTGTTGTCTCTTTTCTCCGTATGTGGTAAATGAGTGTGTGTGACCCTGTCAGGCTGCCCACTTCAAGTCTCCGGTGACAGCCTATATTATTGAGGCTCGCCTTCATTAAAGGAGTGACAGAGACATGCCGAAACAGAGAGACGGAACACAACACGAAACAGAAGGTCGCATGGGGAGAAAAAAGGCAAACATGAATAGAGATGGGGAAAGAAGAGATGGTCGAAAAAAAAGAGAGGAATTAGTAGGAAACTGAGGTGGTTCACAAGGTCTAAGCGTCCTCTATTCGTTTCTTTTCATTTCCTGTCCTCCAGTCGACACCACGTTGCTAATCGTTGTTTTGCTGCATGGCATCATTCTCATTACCCTTTTTTAGCCTCCTATCCCCACTGGTCCAAAAAACATTATCCCCAAACCCCAGTCCTTACAAGCAAACTGTCTGTAAAACAAAAACTACATGTTCCTGAGCACCAAATGCTCATATGTTACTATGTACGAATAACAATCGCTCCTAAAAGTCCAATAAAAAAACAAAAATATCAGTTCATGATTAATTTGTGTACAGGGAGCTTACAGGAAGCAGTTCAGGACAGCTTTTCCCTGAGAGCAATGCTCGCCTTTCAGAAACACCCTGATCTCATTCCCACAGTTAGAGCCCTGGCACACCAGGCCGACAGCCGGCCATCAGAGAGCGACTGTGGCTCCACCATTAGCGCCAGTCGGCCCTTGTCGCTGCCTTTTCCGGAGACTTAGCAAGTCGAATTGCTGGCAGAGCCCATCTGTAACAGAAATATCTCAGATTGGCTGTTCAGCTGCACAGGAAGAGACACTGATTAAAACAAGCGAAGGCCCCTAAATCCTGTCGCTGTAATATCGATCGTTTCACCCATTTAACACGGCTTCTTCTAAATTTCTTTGCCTCCGCTTCTTCAGCAGTGCCATTAGTTACTTTTAACCAGACGTATAAGGAGTTCCCTTTTTAGATGAAGAATACAGCCGACCACCACCTGGTGAAGAGTTATTTCCTCTCACGCAGGAGCAGAATGTACAGGCTAGTCGGCTGCTGACTGTGGTGCGTTCAAGTACACATTCACACATGGAAGCTGCTTGTTAAGGCCCCCAAAACAGAAGTACTGGCACGGCCCCTCCCACACACCGCGCTGATTCCCTAGCACATCTCCAATCAGAGTGGTCATACAGCTAGTACACAACCAATCAGAGTGTCCAGTGGCTCAGACGGCCAACAGCCAACCTTCTCAGACTTCGCAAGTTGAATTGGAGCAGATGCTGTCAACGCGGTTCCAAAAGCTTCCAACGCAGCTGAACACACCAAACAGATTTGTTCCCAAACTCGTCCGAGTCTCCCCAAATGTTTCAGATGGACAGTGGTTGGCCCGGTGCATTTTAAGGCTTTACACCCGAAGTCTGATCTTCTTAATGTTGGGGTTAGGGACCCCTTAGCATCTGAGGTTAGGGGCCTTGCTCAAGGGCATCTCAGTGCTGGTAATGATGGAGAGAGGGCGGGGCGAGTGCATCCTTTTGCTTTGCCCGCCCATATTTATCCAATCCATCCTATGCTGGGATTAAACCGGGGAACATCCAGTCCTAACCTCGCTTCTCTCACCATTAGGCCACCACCATTTCCAGTTGCCACACTCTCCACATTCTATAACCTCCAATGTAAAAATTGTCAAAATTTGTATCTGTCACTGCTCGACCCAGAAAATACCCAGGTAACATTAACAGGCTTCATATTTTCAGCCGGTGCACGTCATGGACCGGTTGAAATCTTTTTTCTTGTATCATTGTCTCTTTTCTTTACTATTTTTCTTTCCTAATTTTCTACTCACACATTCTTTTTTTCCAATATTTTCTAACATTCTTCCAAGACCCCTTTTTTCTCCTCCTCCTCCTCCTCCACCTCTCTGACATCTCCCAGCACCTCCACTGCTCCCCCGTCACCATCTGAACCAATCGGAGGGCACTTAATTTGCGTAGCGGTCCAGGATCAGCCAGTAACAGGAGGCAGTAGATTTGGCTGAGAATCTGACTTCCCCAGAGCTGCCTGTGACAACACGTAGGTTCAAGGTTATGAGAGTTAACACACACACACACACACACACACACACACACACACACACACACACACACACACACAC